>SJXQ01010743.1:73141-92375 GCA_006408695.1 Aepyceros melampus
ACGGGGCGGGGTCAGAGGTAGGGTGGGGTGGGGGGGCATCCCAGCCAGCAGCCTCACACTGACCGGTGGCTGAACCCAGGCTGGGCTCCCTGCCCTGGAAGCAGAGCGATGCCTGGGGACGAATGGCCCCGCGTCCTCTCGGCCTGGCCCCGTGGGAGCCTGGGGCGACCTCCCAGTGGGTTCTGCCGAGGTCCCGGAAGGGGCTGCGGCTGAGGAAGGTGGGACCCAACAGGTCCAGGCAGGTCTGCTCCGCCGAGGCCGGGCCCTCTCCCGGGTGGCTGGGGCACCCCCCCGCCCCAGCCCCCCGGAGCGAGCACGTCCCGCGTGCGGGCTCCTGCCCGGGAGGCCTGGCTAATGACCCCGTGCATTCCGGCCTGCATGGACCCGAGAATTGGCTGAGGGCAGGCCCATTAGCTGGAATTCTCCCAACTGCTCACACATCAGAGTAGAAAAGGGGGGGGTAGAAGTGAAAAGTTGAAAAAGAGCTAATTATCGCTTTTATCAGAGCGGGTGGGTTGATGGGTCCTGCCCGAGGGCAGCTGGGGCTGCATTAAAGATTAAACGCCAGGTAGAGGGGAGCGGGGCTCGTCATTCCACAGGAGGGAGGCCGGCGGGCCGCCCCGTGGAGACCTGGTGGCAGGCGGCGGCCTTAGATCTGTCAGCCGAGCCCCCGGTCCCAGCGCCCACCATGGCCGCATTCCACCAGGGGACTCTGGCGGCGCCCAGCGCTTCCGCCCCGGCCTCTGCGGGGAGGGCAGCTGCGGTCCCTCCAGGGACTCGGGGTCGGGGCAAGTCTAATTATCCAATTGGTAGGTTTCCTGGCACCTGTCTTAAGGGGACTTAAATGATTCCTGCACATCACCCAGTGACCTTAAGCGTGGAACCTCCAAGGACTCAGGGTCAGGGAGTCTGATCCTCCTTGTTATTACAGAGCCAGAGCCCAGGGCCCAGAGAAGAAAAGCGACTAGCAGTCAGGTTACCTTGCGGTTAGTTCCATGTGGTTGTAAGGCACTCAAGGATGAGGCTGCATGTTTTTTTAAAGGAAATATTTGTTTGGCTGCACTGGGTCTTCCTTGTGGCAGGCAGGATCTTTCCTTGCAGCACATGGATTGTGAAGGCTTAGTTGCTCCACCGCATGTGGGATATTAGTTCCTGGACCAGGGATTGAACCTGCATACTTTGCATTGCAAGGCAGATTCTTAACCACTGGACCATCAGGGAAGTTCCAGGACTACATCTCTAATTCTCTTAATACCTAAAGTATGGGGGTTAAGGGAACTGGGGTGATTAGGTTAGAGTAATTAAGGCCAGTGTGACTTCATTATGCCATTGAACCCTACAGTGTCTGGGACATGCTGGGTGTTCAGTGAGCATTTGTTGCTTGTGTGGATGATAAAAAGTTTGTACCTGGGGCTGCCCTGGTGGCTCGGTGGTAAAGAATCCAGCTGCCAATGTAGGAGACATGGGTTTGATTTCTGATGTGGGAAAATCCCAGATGCCGTGGAGCAACTAAGCCCATGCGCCACAACTATTAAGCCTGTGCTCTAGAGCCCAGGAGCTGCAACTACTGAAGCCCATGCGCCCCAGAGCCCATGCTCTGCAGCAAGAGAAGGCACCGCAGTGAGAAGCCCACGCACCTCAGCTAGAGAGCAGTCCCAGCTTGCTGCAACTAGAGAAAAGCCTGAGCAGCAATGAAGACCCAGCACAGCCAATAAATACTTCTTTTAAAAAAACATTTGTACTTAAGAAGTGTGATGATCATTTGGAATATTCTCCAAATCTTGGGGGCTAACTCACTGGCCATGAAGAGTGGATGTAGGTGAGAACCAAGGTCTGGAGTCACCAGAACAAACCAAGGTACCAGTGGGGAGTGAGTAGCTGGATGCCATAGGCAGACTAACTGTAGACAGTTGGTGTCAAGGTAGTAAGCCTTGCCAATCCTGCTGTGCTAGTCTTCACTGTGTGTGTTGGCAAAGATGTCCACTAAGCCACCTCCACCCCCACAGAGACCCTGGAAGCATGATGTCCCCTACCTGGCCCCACTGGGATCCAAAGCTCCATTTGGCCAACTGGGCTCTGAGGATCTGCCCTTGCCCCTTGCTTCTTTCTCTCCTCCTATCCTCTAGAAGCCAGAGCCTTTCCAGTTTGGTTTCTTCAGGCTTCTAACCTCAACTTCAAACTTGATACTGTTCTTACCTCTCCCCGTGGTGAGTAAATCCTGCAAATCACATGTAGGTAAAAACCTGTCCAAGTCAAAGAGACCCTGGCCTTCCCAGCATTTCCCATACACTGTTCCACTGATGTGATCTAGACCAGGCTAGGAGATGCCCTTTAATGCCATGTAGGGGGAATGAAAGAGTCTGAGCAAGAATAGATAGAAAGGATCTGGGGTTCATAAAGGACCACAGGCTGAAACGACACTGGCCACATGGGTCTTCTGAGAGTCAAGCCAACAGGATGCTGGATTGCTAGGAAAGATTTGAAGGTAGCAACCTGCTCTTCACTATCAGGTGCTTCTTCAAAAAAAGCTCAGCTAGTCCTCCTAGCCCATATAACATCTTCAACAGGCCACTTACCACAGTGCTAATTAATCTTTTGATTAATTGTATGAATATTTGATTATCTACCTCCTCCACTAAATTGCAAATTCCATGACTACCAGGATTGTGTCTTTTTATTCACCCCTGAACCCTACCTAGCACCTGGCTTGGCACATTGCAAGACTGAATATATATGTGTTGAAGGAGAGAGGGGAGGAGAGAGGGAGGGATGGGGAAGAACTTTTTCAGAACTTTTTCCTTCCAAGAAAAGAAGCTCACAGTCCAATGTCTGGGAGTGAGAGAGAGGTGGACGCACATTTGCCCACAATGCAGTGTGGAAAAGAAAATACAGCCTGATGGTGGGAGCTCATAGGAGAGAGTGATTCACTCTGGGAGCGGTGGAAGTTTTCTATAACTGAGTCTTTAAGGCAGATCAGGATGAGTCAGGTGGACAAAGGGAGGAGGGTCATTCTCAGCAGGACTGGATGGGAAAGGCACAGAGGTGGGAAAATGAACCACATTCAGGAGAGGTGAGGTGATTCAGCTGAATGGGGCATGGGACACTTCAAGCAGGGCCTGAAGACCTAGATTGGGAGGGTAGGGGAGGTTGAAGAACTCACCTCAAGAAAAATAGCCAAGGATTTCAAGCAGGGGTGTGACATGACCAGCTACCAAGAAGTGTAAATGGAGGGACTCTGAAACTCTGAGGACCGAAATTAACTTTCACTAAACACAGAGACCATTTTGGGACTTTTCTGGTGGTCCAGCGGTTAAGACTCCACTCTTCCAATATACGGAGAAGGCAATGGCAACCCACTCCAGTACTCTTGCCTGGCAAATCCCATGGACGGAAGAGCCTGGTAGGCTGCAGTCCATAGGGTCGCTAGGAGTCGGACACTACTGAACGATTTCACTTTCATGCATTGGAGAAGGAAATGGCAACCCACTCCAGTGTTCTTGCCTGGAGAATCCCAGAAACAGCAGAGCCTGGTGGGCTGCCGTTTATGGGGTCGCACAGAGTCGGTTATGACTGAAGTGACTTAGCAGCAGTAGCAGCTTCCAATATAGGGGCCGTAGGTTTGATCACTGGTCAGGGAACTAAGATCCCTCAGGCTAAGTGTGCAGCCAAATTTAATAAATAAAGAAAAACAGAGATCATTTTGTTTAGAGCCAAGAAAGCTCTGGGGTCCCTGAGGCCCCTACAGAGGGTGGTCCTTGGGCTTGTGTGAACAGAGCTCAAAGAAGGCCTGGAACCTGGGTGAGATGGGGCCACATGAGGATGTTTTGGAGGGAAAGCTGTTGGGCCAGGTGGAAAGAGAGACATTTCCTGGCAATTTCCCCCTGGCGTTCTCTACAGGCAAACTGACATCCTCTTGACTGAACTGACAGACTGGGGCAGGAGAAGATTTGAGGCGCCCAAACGAGATCCCGCCCCTGCTTTGGTACCCGTGGGAAACATCTCAGCTCTTGGGCAGTACAGCTGGGAACTCTGCAGAGGGTGGGCAGATCAGGGTGCAGTGTCCCTACCCTGCATACCTGGACACCAAAACCTTGGATTGAGTTCTGGGTCAGTCACCTTCCACCTGTGACCTCGGCAAGGTGGTCTTCACCTCTCTGAGCCTTGGGCTCCTCATCTGCAAACTGGGGTGACAAATCCCTGTTCACCCTGTGAGCTATTATCGGAGGGTCTCCTGTCTCTCCTTTCTTCATGCTCTGTGGTGGAGACCAAGCAACGTGAACTCCCATCCTGCTTTCCCCTTCTAGCTGTGACGCTGAGCAGGTCACTTCCCATCTCTGTGTCTCAGTTTCGTTACCTATACAGCAGTGACAGCAGTGTCTACACTAGGGGGCAGTTGCAGGAATTAAGACGCGGCCTGCAGAGGCCCGGCACACCGCCAACACTGAAAGTGTTCATCAAAGGGGTCATTTGTCTTCTTTCCCACCTCACGATCAGCCCCCTCCTCAAGCTCAGCCGCCTCCCATTCCTCTGCTCCCACTTTTGTCTCTTTCTGGGAGCTTCTCCCAGATTCCCCAGGGCTCCCTGGGGCTGGGGAGGTCCCCAGAGCTTGGGCCTGAGGAAGGCAGGCTTGTGAGTGAGGTTTGAGGAGTTCTGAGCAGAGGAGCCTTTTCATACTGTTCATGGCGCTCTCAAGACAAGAATACTGAAGTGGTTTGCCATTCCCTTCTCCACTGCAGATGGTGACTGCAGCCATGAAGTTAATAGTTGCCTGCCCCTTGGAAGAAAAGCTATGACCAACCTAGACAGCATATTAAAAAGCAGACATTACTTTGCCAACAAATGTCCATCTAGTTAAAGCTGTGGTTTTTCCAGTAGTCGCGTATGGATGTGAGAATTGGACTATAAAGAAAGCTGAGTGCTGAAGAATTGATGCTTTTGAACTGTGGTGTTGGAGAACACTTTTGAGAGTTCCTTGAACTGCAAGGAGATAAAACTAGTCCATCCTAAAGGAAATCAGTCCTGAATACTCATTGGAAGGACTAATGGTGAAGCTGAAACTCCAATACTTTGGCCACCTGATAACTCCTTGGAACTGACTCCTTGGAAAAGATCTGATGCTGGGAAAGATAGAAGGCAGGAGGAGAAGGGGGCGGCAGAGGATGAGATAATTGGATGGTATCACTGATTCAATGGACATGAGTTTGAGCAAGCTCCGGGAGATGGTGAAGGACAGGGAGGTCTGGCATGCTGCGGTTCATGAGGTCACAAAGAGTCGGACACAACTGAGCGACTGAACTGAACTGAGCAGAGAAGCCATACCTGTAGCTGAAGGAGCTGGACCCCAACACAAGTGCTAGGACTTGTGGCTCTGCTGGAGCCTTCCAGGCACAGAATTCCATGACTCTGGAACTCTTCTCAGACTGAGAAACCAAGACATAGTCCTCAGTGTGGTTCCATCTGTCATAGGACACTGGGCTGGGAGTCTACACCAGGGCAAGGAGGCTGAGATTCTAAAACCTCCAGTTCCCTGAAGTCTGGAGCACAGCCCAAGAGGGACCACTCCTCCTGGTGCCCCGCCCCCTGCCAACTCCGGCCGCAACCTCTGACAGGCAGGAATCCTGGAAAGCCCACCTGGGGAACTCACAGACTCGCATTCTTCCTCCCAAAGCTTCCTCCAGCTGGGCAGCCCTTGCCCCTCGCGGAGCATTTTGGGCAGAGCTGGGAAACCACAAAAATGTTAAGCTGAGATGAAGGAACGTAATGGGCTCTAATCTGAATTGACAGTAGCGTGATTAGCCAGCCCAGGGCTGCAGGAGCCAGGACAGCAAGGAGGGAAGGGGAGAGAGGAGGAGGAGGAACGGAGGACAAAGACAGAGAGCGGCCACAGGCAGGGCCTCAGGGAGGGAGACTTGTGGGGCTGACTGAGGTGGTGCGAGAGGGGCTGCCCAGGAATCTGGAGGACAGAGTCTTACAACAACAGCAATGATAATAATAATAGTAGTAGCAGCTAATGCTTCTTTGGAGCTGCAACAGCCCAGACTCTGTTCTAAGCTCTCGTATTAACAAATATCATCCTCACAATGTAGGTAAGGTGTTACTATTACTACCCCGTTGTACAGATGATGGAGAAATATGTAACAGAAAAGCCCATCAATAAAGAACACCCATCCTAACTACAAGGCTAGGCTCTGGCTGCTCACAGAAGCCATCTTCTTCCGTTTAAAGGTCAGAAGTCAAAGACCTACCTCAGGAGTCAGCATGCAGCTACCTCGTACTATGCTGTGTGGGCCCCCCTGTGCAGGGTCTGGAAAGGATATGTGCTCATAACCACCACCCAGGCATGAATAATGAGGGCCAAGGGAGTACAGGGAGAGGAAGGAGCAGGAACACAGAGATCAGAGGTCTTCATGAGCCCTGAGGGGTTGAAGGTCAGAGGTTCATGTAGTCAACCAGGAGCTGGAGGCCAGGGCCAGTAACATCTGCTGAAGCCATGATAAAATGATAGGTTAAGACATGACTCCCACTTGGGACATCCCTGGAAGTCCAGTGGTTAAGACTGTGATTCCACTTCAGAGGATACCGGTTTGATCCCTGGTCAGGGAACTTAGATCCCACATGCCCTGGCGGTGCAACCAAAAAAATAAAAGCTCTAACTCCCACCTTCTACAGAGGAGAGACGGAACATGGTAACCAGCACCGGTTCCCTAGGGTCTAGGTGGTTCCTCTCTGGCCCCCAGCCAGTGGAGACATGCTGAGCCCCCTCCTGAGGGAAGCACTTCCTGTTGGGCCAAGGCTATCCCACCCTTCAGGGCCTGATTCTGAAGGGAGCATCCTTGAGTGAGAAATGCACCCCCGCCCCATCCTGCATCTTGATGGGGTCACCTCCTGACCATCTGACCTCCCTGGAAATCAGATGTTCACAATTTTATTGATGTCATCATGGGTTCTACGTCCGGGACACAGAGAAGGTTTCAGTTATGCTTAGTGAGCTCTCCTGAGATGGAGGAAATAGTTTCCTTCCTGTTGCAGGGGAGACCTAAGCAGGCAAGCAGAGAACATTTGAGGTGGTGGGGGCTCTGCTTTGGGGCTAGCATGTGGCTAAGAGGCCACCTTGGGGGAAGCAGTGTCAAACTCTGATCTTGTGACCACATGAAGTTCCTTAACCCGTGTACACCTCAGTGTCCTCATCTGTGAAATGGGGACAGTGATTGTAGCACCTCGCTCCTGGGAGGGTGTTTGTGAGGATGAGGAGTTCATTTGTGCGTCTTTCATGCTCACAGCACTGGTTCGAATTGCTATGCTTTGTACTGCCTTGGGCCCGTGGCTGGGAGGGGACAGAGTCCTTTCTCTTCCCAGCTTGGGAAGGTCTCTTGGTCTGTGAAGTGAGGTGAAACAACCTGGGCAACTGTCCCTTGATCAGACAGCTAAGATCGGCTTTGGTGTTGTGTCTGAGGAGGAACAGATTCTAGAAGAGCCATGGCCTCCCCACAAACACGGCACTCTGAACTCAGACCTTCTCTGGGCTTTCCTGCCCCTGGGGCTGGATCCTCATAAACCAAATCACACTGCAGCAGTACCTGGGTCCTGTTGCCAGGAGACCCCCAGACACCCAGGAGTGTATCAGAGTCAATGGCAGCATGAGGGCCCCTTCTCCCTAGCCCCTGCCAGTGGCAGCAATCATAATTGGGGAATAATAACAGCAGTGGT
Organism: Aepyceros melampus; assembly: GCA_006408695.1. Taxonomy (NCBI): domain Eukaryota; kingdom Metazoa; phylum Chordata; class Mammalia; order Artiodactyla; family Bovidae; genus Aepyceros; species Aepyceros melampus. Next base: position 80,849 of record SJXQ01010743.1, read on the forward strand.
GGGCTTCCCTGGTGGTCCAGTGATTAAGAATCTGCCTGCCAATGCAGGGGACACGGGTTCCATCCCTAGTCCGGGAAGACCCCACATGCTGCAGAGCAACTGGGCCCGTGTGGCACAGCTACTGAGTTCATGCTCTAGAGCCCGGGAGCTGCAACTACTGAAGCCTGAGTGCCTGTGCTCTGCAACAAGCAAAGCCATTGCAATGAGAAGCCCTCCTGCAGCAAGTAGAGGGTTGCCACAACTAGAGAAAAGCCCGTGCAGCAACAAAGACCCAGCACAGCCATAAATAAATAAATAAATAAAATTAAACAAAAGCAGGGGCTACTACACATTAAACACATCCTGTGTGCCAAGCACTTTCTAGAGACACCTTGTAACGCTCCCGATGACCCCGCAAGGCTGCTTTTATCACCCCGTGCCGTAACATTTCTGCTGACACCTGCATCCCCCATCCCCCTAAACCCTCATTGGCCAAGACCCCGCGAAGCTTCAGGCTGAAGCTGGGCTATCACTCATCTGCAGAGTCTCATCTCAATTCCCCTCAGCAGGTCTGCTCACATCACCGAGACGATTCCCATCAGCAGCCTGTACTTACCCCTTGTTAACCCTCATCACACTTAATTTTTATTCCATTTAAAATTTTACTCATTTAGGGGGTAAGCGATGCATTCACATCACTCAGAATCCAAAAGACACAACAAGGGACGCAGAGGAAAAGTCCTCCTGCTCTCCTACCCGTTTCCCCACCACTGAGTTCAGCCGCCTGGGGCCCAGGGCTGTCAGCTTCATCACACCGAACAGTGATGACTTGTTTATCTGTCTTCCGTGCTTTAGGAATTGGGCCTGCCTTGTTAACTGCTTCATCCCCAGGGCCTGGCCCAGTGCCTGGCATATAGTAAAAGTTCTATGTCTGTAATCTCTCTGTCTCTCTTCTCTCTGTCTCTCATGTCTCCCTAGCCATGCCACATGGCTTATAGGATTTTAGTTCTCTGACTGGGGATTGAACCCAGGCCCTCAGCAGTGAGAATGTGGAGTCCTAACCAGTGGACCTTGAGGAAATCCTCTGCTTATCTGATTTATAAAGACCACCTATCCCTTCTTGGATATTTGACCATCCTCTGTGAAATGATTTCATTTTTTAAGTTTAATTTTTAAATTGGAACAGAACTAAAACCCCTCAATAAATTTCGCAAAACAAAGAACCATGTTTCAGGAAACAGCAGGTCATCACACTTCAGAATTCTTCCCGATCCTGCCCAGTGTTGGCCCCAGTGTCATAACCCCAGGATGTTATTGCTGCAGCTGCTGCTGCTCACCGTGGGCCTCAGCCTCCTCATCTGTAAAATGGGAAAGGGCCCATTAGGTCTGACGTTCTATGGATTTTTGATATTGTCTCTATTTTTACCCCTTATGGCTGATGCTGCTTTGTGCCAACATTAAATGAAATGATAGCTGTAAAAGCCTTTTTAAAATATTTGTTTGTTTATTTATTTGGGAGGCTGCACTGGGTCTTCGTCATTGTGTGAGTCCTTTCTCTAGTTGCTGCGAGCAGGGGCTACTCTTTGTTGCAGTGCGGGGGCTTCTCAGTGCCGGGGCTTCTCTTGTTGCAGAGCACAGGCTCTAGGGTGTGCAGGTTCAGCAGTTGCAGCTCATGGGCTCTAGACTGAGGGCTCAGTAGTTGTGGCGCACAGGCTCAGCTGCCCCACGGCATATGGGATACTCCCCGGACGAGGGATCGGACCCACCTTCCCTGCATTGGCTGGTGGACTCGTGTCCACTGCACCACCAGGGAAGTCCTGTGAAAGCCTTTCGATTAAACTAATATTTGATACCAAGACAACAAATGCATGACGCAGGTCAGGACCAGTCGATCTGCCCATGTCCCTAGCTCTGGCCCAGGTCAAGGGTCAAGCACACACAGCCACCCGTCCTCCGAAGAGCTGGAGGGAGAAACAGGAAGGAGAAATTGATCCTGGGGAAGCAGGTGGAGCGGAGCCTGAGGACCACCTAGGGGAGGCCCCGGCACCATGCTTACCCTGGGACCGGCAGGTGGCTTTCCATCTGGATCAGCTCATGCCCTGCCTGGGGACTCAGCGAGTGGCTCTTGTCTTGTTCAGGCTTCTGAATGGGCTTGTTCCTGGTTGAGGCAGCCAGGAAGTCCAAGGGTTGGGGAGGGGAGGCAAGAGGGAATGAGGGGAAGGAAAAGGAGGAGAGGAAAAGGCAGGGAACTTGGCTAGTGAAGAGTCAATGTATCAGGGAGGTACATGGTGCCAGGAAGCCTGCTACTGCAGAGGGAAAGTGAAATGGGGGAACAGTACAGAATGCAAGATTCAAACCTTCATTTGTTCATCTGTTCATTCACTCATCCAGTAAAATGAAGGATGCTCATGTTGTGATAACTGCTATTCAAGATACAAGTGTAGGCAAAATGCTAAGAAAATGTAAAAAAAAGGAGAAATAACTGCTGGGTGGGAGGCGGGAGTGGGGAAGTTAGGAAGCAGGCACATTTCACTAAGATATTTAGGTCAAGCCATGAAACAAGCAAAGGAAAAAACCAGCTCCCAAGTCCTCCCCAGCTCTGTGGCCCATTTCTTCCCAGACTTCTAAGTCCCAGGCGGGTTGTCACCCTCACTGGGTTTGAGCCTAAGCACTGCTATATACTTGCCGTGTGACCTCAGGGAAGTGATCTAACCTCTCTGAGCCTCTGTTCTCTCAGCTGTAATGTAGGGATGACACCGACTTGGAGGGTTGTCATGAGACTTAAATATGACAGTGCATGAGAGTCACTTTGAAGGGTGCCTGGCCTCTGTAGAGAACACACTCAAAATGACCCGCTGCTGATGTATAGTCAGTATCAGCAGCCACATCAACTTCATTCTCCCACATCTGGGCCTCTGTCTTTGGGCAGAGAGGAAAGCAGAGGCTGTTCCCATCATCCCCCATCACAGGCCCCCCACCCCTCCACCAGCCCTTGGGGAAATATGAGAAGCAGAGCTTGAGGATCTAATGTGTGCCCCCCCACGCCCCTTAATCCTTCCTGAACTTGGGGGGTTGGGTGCGGGGTGGGGGCGGCACCGCCGTAACACCTGCGCGGCTCTGACATCTCCTGCCTCTGGGCAGAGAAAGCAATTTCAGAAATGACATGTTGCCAACAAGCAGAAATCAGCTTCTGAATTAAAATGTGTCGGCGTCAGGTGACCCTGGGCTTGGAGGGCTGGCTGCACGAAGACAGCTGAGATTAGGGCCTGTCAGCCAGGGGAGGGGCTGTGCGGGAAGGGGTGCGGGGACCCCAGGGGCTACCTGTGGCCGCCCTGGACTTGTTCGGACAGGGGGGCAGGAATTCGGACCCTGGGTCAGTTCTCCTGCGGCTGTGACGAGCTACAGCCTCGCAAGTGTCCACTCTCCTCTGTGGTGGGGGCGGGGCAGGTGAGTCCAGGCTCAGCTCCCCTGGGACCCGCTCCAGCGTAAACACACTAATGGGCCCGAGAGAGCCAGAGAGGAATGTGGGCCCCACAGCCCCTGGGGACTCGAGGACACGGATGGGAGTAGAGGGGATAAGACACCCAAGAGGCAGTGAGACTGTGCTCTGCAGGTATGCAGGGAGGAGAGAGAGGGAGAGGGAAGGAGAGGAACATGAAAGACAGGAGGCCCAAGGGAGAGGGAGGAGGATGCCACCGGGCACTCTGGATCCTGGCAATTCCCCGATGCCACCTTTTCCCTGGTGCCCAGGCCTTTGCACGTCACACCCTACACTGTGGGAAAATATACATGAGGAAGCTGTTTCATTTCCAGCCCTGCTATTTACTGTAAGGCTTTGAGCATGATGGGGAGCCTCTCTGAGCTTTGGTTTTCTCCTCTATAAAATGAGCTCATGGGGACTTCCCTGGTGGTCCCATGGTTAAGAATATGCCTTCTAATACAGGGCACTCAGGTTCGATCCTTGGTCAGAGGACTAAGATCCCACCTGCCTTGGAGCAACCAGGCCTGCATGGCAGAACTACTGAGCCCATGCAACACAACTAGAGAGTCTGTGGGCTGCAACAAAAGATCCTGCATGACGCAACAACATCCCACGTGCCGCAGCTGAGACCCAACACAACCCAAGAAATAAAGATAAAGTGAGATCACTGTTGTACGCACCCCTAGGGCGGCCATATCAGTTAGATGAGATGCTCTGCGGAGATGACACCAGAGTTTCAGTGCAATCAGGCACCTCTCACCCTGCTTAATCTCCAGGGATCTTTTTCCTTGTCTGTCTCCTTATCTGCAGCTCCCTGAAGGCTGGGAGTGAGTCTTGGCACCACAGTGCCTCAACACATGCCTGGTACACTGTAGGCAGCCAGTCAGTGTTTGCTGAGCAAGCGACTCCATGAAGGGACCAGGTGTGAGGTGTGCAAGTAAAGAGCGGGAAATGAAAGGGAAGGGTTCGGGTAGGCATGGACCTCGTTGCCACTCTCCCTCCAGTGTCTCCCCTCCAATCATAGGTCATCCCTCTGACCTTTCTAGAGCAAGGCAGAGGCGTGATATGCTTGCTGGCCAGGTAGTGACCCTATTTCCCAGTGGAAATAGGACATAGGGGATCATTCCACCTGTCTTTAGGAGTCAGGGGGCAGAGTCACCGACCTTGGGCCCATCTGAGGGGGTCACCTCCTGGACTTGGGGTCACCACAGTCATGTTCCACAGCTCTGGGGACCAAGCAAGGATGGAATGGGGTTGGCAGGGGTGAGAGGCCCTCAGGGGCAGCAAAGAGGGAGGCTGAGGCACTCCAGAGCCTCTAAGGTGGGAAGCAGACTGGGGAAGCTGAAGCAAGGCTGTCTCATGATTTCAGGAGAGAAAATCTCCCTCCCTGACTCCCCACCAACACTGCTCTAAACATCTTCCCCACTTGCTACAGGAATTCCACCAGGAGAAGGCAGGGCTTCTCACTATGTGCTCAGAGCTAAGTCATCAGAGAAGAAACCCAGGACTGGAGAAGATTATAGAAGGCAATGGGTATGCACTCAGGCAAGTCAAAGGCCTGAGTTTGAACTCCAGCTCTGCCACTCACACAGGGAATGTTTTGAGCTCCCCAACCTCAGTTTCCTCATCTGTAAAATGGGGGTATCACTTCTTACCATGCAGAGTGGAGAAGCTTTACTTTATGAAGAATGCCAACTAAAAAATACATAAGGGATAATGGAATTTAAAAAAATCTTCACTTGCAATTGATTTGGGCAAGGATCATCACCAATGGATGCTGAAACTATTGGGTAAAATGTTGCTGAGAAACAAGATGGTCTCAAAATCTTCAAGTATCCACTCCCACAGATGAGTCATGACCCACAAAAGGAAAAGGTAACTTTATATGGGAGAGAGCTGGAGGAAACCACCTTAACCAAGTGATGAAATTGAGCATAGCAAGTAAAGCTGACAAACCGCGGCTCCTGACAGCACTCACGGAGAAGGGCGCACACCACCAAGCTGACTTCCTGCCAAACGTTTAATCAGAATCCAGTTATAAGGAAACAATCAGACAGCTCTCAGTTGAGAGGCATTCTTCAAGACACCCAGCCTGGACTCTTCAAAATATCAATATTGTAAAGCAAAGCAGGCAAGGAGACTATTCTAGAAGAGAGGGGGCTAAAGAGACGTGGCAACAAAATTCAATGCCCAATTCTTGAGTGGATCTTGGACCAGGGAAAAAAAGCTATGAAGGATATTTTGAGGGGCAACTGGAGAAATTTGAATGGGGATTATGTATTAGACAATCTTGTGTCAATGTTAAATCTCTCCGATGTGACTATGGCCTTGTTATTCTTTTAGAGAACGTGTGATGAAGTATTTAAATGCCTTGGTGTCTACAGTGTCCTCACGTGTGGATCAACAAAATAAATATACATGTATTTATATATTTATTTATACATGTATTTAACTAGAGAGAGAGAAAATACGGCCAAATGCTTCTAAAAGGGGGTCTACCCACCTGGTGATTGACTCTGCAAGTCCTGATCCCCAGGGAAAGTAGTGGCCCTGAGCAGCTAAGGGTGAAGGGGCCCGAGAGCCTGTTTGGGAGCTGGTTTGGGGGCTAGAGAAGTGAAAGGCTCTGATATGAGTGGGAAGAGGCTGAAGGCAGTATAGGGTAGACAGAAGACAGGGTTTACAGGCTAAGACCTGGGTCTGCAGTGAGTCACTTAACCATTTTGTGCCTTGGGTTCCCTCTCTGTAAAAAGGGAAGAAAAGCGGCTGCCTCGTGAGGCTCAAGTGAGGAAACAGGTGAGAAATCCTTCGGTGGGCTGGAGCCTGCTGCTGTGGGTGTGGACACGCCTGTCACTACTCTGGGCCCAAGAACACAAGGGAGCGGGAACAGGTTAAGACAGGCAGGGGTGTGGACCTCACTCTGCCTCCCTCCCTGGGGACCCCGTGTGGATCCCAGAAGGCTGAAGAGCCAGGGCAGGCAGGGCCAAGCCTTCTCTGCTGCCCTTTGTTCTGAAAGGGGCCTCCTCTCCCATCAGACCTCCAGCAGCAGGTGGTGGAAGACACGCATTTGCACATCCCAAAGCATGCTGGGAAGGCAGGGCCAGGGAGGGACTTGAGGCCAACGTGTCAGTGACTGAAACCATTCATGGCCGTGTGTCTTGCGTCTCTTATGGGACCACAAGTCCCTGAAGGCTTCTGCTCTGCCTTAACTTGCCCCCACCCCACCCTGCATGGCTGGCCACAGGCTGTGGGCCCTAGAAATACTTGTCATCTCCAGGAGGGCACCTGGGCTCTGGCCTGGTCCTACTTGGTGTATAACCTTAGGTGGGTCACCTCCTTCCTCCGGGCTTCAGCTGACCCAGGATCCATACAGTGGGATGATCCATCTCTCTGCTCCCTCCTTCCAAGGGGAGGCAACAGTGCAGAGGCAAGAAGTAAGTCATACTTTGCACACATATGTGCGTCTGAGTCCTTTTGCTGTTTACCTAAAATTATCACAACATTGCTAATTGGCTATGCCTCAATACGATGTAAACGTTTTTTAAAAAAGAACTCATCCTCTGGCGTTCATGCAGTCTGTGTTCTAATCCTGACGCCATTGCTTGTCATTAGGAGCCTTCACCCCTCATAGCCTCTGTTACCTTGACCATGAGATGGGGGTGATCATGCCCAACACCCAAGGTCATTGCTATAAAGTGAAACAAAATAGGTACCAAGAGCTGACATGTGGTTTATTGATTTATTGTCTCTCTCTCCCACTAGAGGGGCAGCCCCACAAGGCAGGTACTTCATCTCCTTCCCTTACACCCCAGCACCCCAGATGGTGCCTGGCACTCAGTGGGAGCTCCCTAAACCACCATCGGCTGCTGGGATGGACAGAACGGGTAGTCGATACATGATGGATCCCACTGTGGTTCTCAAATGTGCTGAGACATAAAGCGTTCAAGTTCACGACTGTTGAGAAAGGAAATTTCGGGAAGCAAGAAGTAATTTTCAGGGCTAGTCTGTCTGTCTGTCTGTCGGCCAGCAGAGGACACCAGAGAAGCTGGGTTTATCCGAACCAAGGACAGACATGATGTGCCCACAGAGCCAGCAGCATGCATGAGTGAGGTGTGTGTGCTGAGGTGTACTTGGCAAACTAGGGAGCCCCCACGTATCCTATCCAAGGGCTCCCTCTCTCCGGTTGACTGTGGGCAGGGTGGGAATGAAGGATCAGCATGCCGGTGCAGCTGACTTTCCAAAAGAAGCCAGAAATCCAAAGGAAAACAAATCATCTGTAAAGGAAAAACACAGGGACTTCCCTGGAAGTCCAGTGGTTAAGACTCTGTGCTTCCAGTGCAGGGGGCAAGGGTTCGATCCCTGATGGGGGAACTAAGATCCCACAGGTTGTGCAGTGTGGCCAAAAAAAAAAAAAAAAAAAAAAAGGAAAGAAAGAAAAACACAAATGGGAGCAAATAAAACCCATCTTTGGGCTGGGAGGGGCCCTCAGTACAGCCAAACCCTCTCAGGTGGTGTGGGCAAAGGGAGGGAGGGCCCGGGGGAGCCTTTGGAGTAGCCTCCACCGGGTCCTCAACTCTCTAGGCCCCTCAGGCAGACCTAACCCCTGAGACACAGAAAATGCTGACATGCTGTCCAGATCCAAGAGGCAGGGTCACACAAGCCTGGGGGAGCAGCCACTTCCCTGGGTTCTTGGGCTCCGGATGTATCCAGACTTTGGGGCTCCCAGGTCCAAGATAGATCAGCTCCCGTCACTTGGCCCATGTCGACGCTCAGGAAACATTCAGTGAAAGGACTTCTTCAGTGTGACTTCGAGCACAGCCCTCCATCTCTCGGCGGCATAGGCAAAACGGGTCGTGATGTGGCCGCACCTACCTCCCAGGGATGATGGGGAATTGAAGGAGACTAGAGGGACCAAAGTCGTTCCAGAGATCAAAAGTGCTTTACACATGCCAAGTGTGGACATCCTTGTAATCATTATTATCATAAGCAGGACAGTTTTTCCAGAGCAGAAGAAGGGGCCTGGGACCTGGAAGAGCCAAGAATTTACAACGACTTCACAAGGAGGATCGGGTGAAGCCCGTCGGAGTTCATGCTCAGAGAAGATGCTGCTCACCAGCTCCAGGACAGAGCCAGCCAAGGGACATGGAGTCCACCAGGTCTCTTCCCTGGCCACCTGGTGTCCAGTTCGGGGGACCCCAATCACACCAGCTGTATTTCCCCAGATATACACAGGCTTCCAGCAGAATACACAACCCCGACAGATGCTGCCCATAAAATATAGAAACTATATAAATAACATAAATATTCTCTCATATATATCTTAGCTATATAAATTACTTTCTTTTGCCCTAAAAACTCTATATATATGCGAGGTAGACAAAAAATACCCTGTGAATGTTTCCCTTAATGCTATAGAATGAGTGGTCAGTGGCCACTGGTCCCAGGGGCCCCAGTTGGGCTGAGATGGACCTTTAGGGGCAATTGGAAGAGAAAGGACTGGGAGCAGGGAAGGAGGAGAGGAGAGACAGCTGGACAGTGAGGAACTGAGAGGCGGAGGGGCCCTGAACCGCAGCATCCTAGGCTTGGTCAGTGTTACTGGCCAGCTGTTACTCTCAGTCCCTCAGAGTCTATCTACCCTTTATCTTCCTGCCACCCCTGCACTGCTGGCCGTGAACCTGGGGTGTGAGTGGCATGTCGGAGGGTCAGGCCCCCTCTTCCTGCTGCCTCATGCCTCGGGCTGAGCCATGGTAGAGGCAGAGCTGGGGTCTCAGAGGAAGAGGATGGACTGGGCAGGCAGAGAGAAGGTCTTCATGCAATGGGGGTGTGGGGGGAACTGGGGAGACAGCCCTTTCTCCTTCTTGTCTTCCTGCCAAGATGTGGGCCTGCTGCTCGGGTCAGCGAAGTCACTCTCGGGAGGGGTCTCAGGTCAGGAGGGCTTCTCATCAGAGCCTCTGCAGCCAAAGATCCTTCCAGCATCCCTCAGGAGACTGCGTGATCCGCTGAAGACAGGGCAGGGTCTCCTTGCCCTCGGAGATCACAAGGAGCCCCCAGGGGGCTGCTTCCTGGGGCTTGTACAGACGGTTTCTCAGCACTTGGCTGATTCCGAAGTTTCCTGTCCCGGCAAAGGGTCAGCAACTCTGGGTTCAGGGAGAAAGGAAGCTGACAGAGGGCGCGGCAGGGCCAGCAGAGCAGCCAAGGGCGTCCCGAAGGGGTCACTTCCTCCCGGCTGGCATCGGGCCCTGCTCTGGGAAAGCACACAGCTTCCAGCGAAGTGACCCCTGCAAGGTCTGCATCCTGATCCAGAGAGGTGTGTGCCGCTGAATGAGAGCCCTCAGCCTGGCAGGTCCCAGGGGCGTGCCTGCATGTCGGAGTGGGGAGGCCTGTGTGTACCCGTGGGTAGTACCAGCTCCTCTCGCCTCCCTCCCAGGGCCTTAGTGGGCAGCCCTGGAAATGTCCACAGTATCAGAAGGAATTAGCAGCCACTTCTCTTCCTCAGGTAAGAGCCTAGGTGGGGGGCCCTTAGTAAATGAAAGGGGCCCCCAAAGAGCCCAGCTTAGCAAACACTTCCCATGTTCATAATTCCCGCCCAAGCAAAAGCCTTAATTAGATGAGTAGATGGGCTGTAGAAGTAGAAACGTAACTGAATCAAAACTCATAACCAACTCTCGTATATCATGAACGCCAGCTGTGCAGGGCCTCGCCACACAGGGCGACCCTGGCCACAGGGCGCTGACGCAAGTGGGCTCATGGGGGCGGGCTGAGAAACTGAGGGGTCTCTGTCTCCCTGGGCAACCTCGGTGTACTATCTGAGCCTCACCCGGGGACTGGCTCTTCTACTGGGCTTGCGTCCACTGGTGTTTTTACTGAGCAGCGTTGGTTGGGCGTGGATTACTCAGCTCTCAAGGTGAGAATGAGGGCTGGTGGAGGCATACTTTACAAACCAAGTCACAAGGATCCAGGGCACATATCTGACTCCTGCTTTCCTTTCTCCAGACCAACGACTCCTACCACCTGGCCTTTCCTCCCATCTCTAGCACAGCAAAGCTCCAGGGTGGGGAAATGAAGGTGTATGGCCCCTGGGGTTGACAATCACCTGGGTGGGGCCTGAGGGCTGACCTGACCCATCCCAGCCAGACTCCAGCCTTAGCTTCCAGCTGACCCTGCCTCCCTGGGCTTTCTTGGCCCAGAAGTTCACCTCCCAACCTCTGGCTGGCTTTAGGCCACTAATCCCAGATTTGTGATGGCGAGATGTATTCTCTCTCCTCTCTAAAACCTCAGTCCTGCCCTCCTCTGGATCTCCCTTAGTTCCCTCTACATCCTTTCCACTCTGCCCTCCTGCTCCAAGTCCTCAACCAGGCTGGGGACCCTCAGGTTCAGGGATGGGGCTTTCCTTGCTGAGAGCTGAGAGAGGGGAAGACTGATGGGAGCCGATGGGGAGAGGCGCACGAGTGTGCTGGCACACACGTGGGTGATCATGCGCATGACACGTGCTCCTGCCCGGGTTAGCGGGAGCGCGGTGGTGGGGGGAGCGGCTGGACAGCTGGGTGGCCTGGAGGTGGCCTGGTGCCATGGGAGGTCCTGGCAGCGCCTGGCTGGCACACTGGGCGGCGGGCCTAGTGCTTACAGGTGTACACAAGCTCCTCCCGCACACACTGCTGGCACTCCACGTAGCAGCACCACTGCACCTGGCAGTGGCAGGAGAAGGCCGCCAGGCGGCTCTGGGTGTCGTAGCCCCGCCCGCAGCACAGGCTGCTGCAGCTGGCCTCGCGGGAGCACACCCTGCCCCCTGTGCCAGGCGAGTACTTGCTGGGCCGGCAGAAACTGGGGGAGTCCTCCATGTAGACCAGGTCCCCAGGCCGCGGCGCCGGGCCCTTGGTGGGGCTGCCTGGTCTGGCTGGTGCCCACAGCTCCAGGCGGCCCAAGGCCTCATTGGTGGCACTGGAGACCTTGACGGCTGAGTCGTAGCGCAGCTTCAGCACCTGGCCTGTCTCGCGGAATGGGGACAGCTGCTTCCAGCAGGTGCGCACGGCGCAGGAGCCGGACACGCCGTGGCACTTACACGTGGTCCGG
>SJXQ01010743.1:93542-112619 GCA_006408695.1 Aepyceros melampus
TGTGTGTCCTGCGGCGGGGGGGTAGGGTGGGTACTGGCCTCCTAGAGACCCAGCTCCCCGGCTCTGCACCCAGAGACGCACTCACCTTGATGCCCACGTGGGTGTTGTGGGCGTCTGCCCGCGCCCGCAGATCTTTGCTTCCTCTCTTGGGCCCCAGGAAGTTGTTCAGAAACTTGGTGCTATACTTGAGGTTGTCACCACACACGCCCCACTGCCAGGCTTGCCGGCTCTCAAGGCCCGGGGAGTCATCACACGTGCACCGCTCCATGCGGCCAGCGCTGCAGGCCCGGGCCAGAGTGTGCGTGAGGGCAGCCGCGGACACCGCATACAGGAAGGCCGTCTCCTTGAAACCTGGGCCGGGCCGGAGGTGGGATGGGGAGGGAGGAGGAGAGTGGGCTCAGGGGCTGTGAGCTGCCCTCTGAGGACAGACGGGCTGGAGGGAGGGGCATGTGACCCTGAGGACACAGATTAGGGCACTTGCCCTGTCGCCCACCCCTTAAACTCAGGCTGCAAGTTGCTGTCTAAATGGAGCTTCCTGTTCCCTGCGGGGTGTGTGCCCAGGTCCTCAGGGCGGCAGGACGGGGGCTGCTTCTTCTACTGAACAGATGAAAACACAGATGCAGAGAAAAGTGACTTAGGCGCCTGGTGAGCGCCAAACCTGGGCTAAACCACTGATCTTGACTCCAAGATGATGCGTGAGCAAGTTGGACCAACCTGTTTCTGAGCTGGGTTCATAAAAGCATCGTGGACTGGGGACAGGGGCCTGGGGAGTGGGAAAGGCAGCCCTCCTCCTCTAGGTTCTCCCCCCAACCCTCCTGCTCCAAGCCTCCTCCTCCCAGTTCTCCTCCCCAGGCTCCTTCTCACCCTCCTCCCCACCCTCCTCCCTACCTCTCTTGAGCAGCCCCGTCCTCCCCTCCAGGCTGCAGTTCCAGCGCTCATGCCGGAACTGAAACTGGCACTCGAGCAGGCTGAGGTGCGCGGCGTCCTGCAGGGTCTCAGCCAGGCCTGGCTCCCTCCGACAGGCTGCTTCTGCCGGCGGGACAACTTCAGGAGGTCGCACTGCTTCAGGTGGGCCCCACCCTGTGCTGGGGCAGCGGTGCCCAGCCCGGGGAAGGGCGTCAGGACCTCCCGCCCAGTCAGTCTAAAGGGAGCAAGAGAAGGGAGACCAGTGACCCTTGGGGGTTGTGATGGAAGGTGAAAGATGACAATCCCTAAGCATGGGGGGCAGGTGAGGGGAAGGGGGCCTTCTTGAGGGCTGCATTATTTGGCCTTCTGGGAGGGAGGCTGACCCCATTTTACAGAGGAGGAAACAAAGGTGCTTAAAACAAGGGTGAGTGCAAGATTGCAAACTCAAGTTTTCTGGAAGCCAAAGTCTCTGCTCTTCTTATCCACCTTGTTTTCCAAACTAGCTGAATCAGAAAAATCACATGCCATGCTTACTTAAAATACAGATGCCCAGGACTTTTCTGGTGATTCAGTGGCTAAGACTCCATGCTTCCAAGTATGGGTTCAATCCCTGGTTAGGAAACTATGATCCCACATGCCACATAATGTGGCAAAAAAAAAAAAAAAAAAAAACTTTTTAATTAAATTTTTTTCTTTTAAACTCGAAGAAAAAAAAAAATACAGATGCCTAGGATCTATACTTAACAGTTCTGCTTCTCTTGGTCTGGAATAGGCCTGGGAATCTGTACATTTACCACATTCCCTGGGCAGCATTGAGAATCAGGACAGTTTGGGAAATACTGCATGTAGTTATTAGCTGCTTCCAGGAAAGGACAGCCATGTTGCTAAGAGGGGGTGGCAGAAGGATGTAGCCACTGAGAAGGTGTCTGGCCAATGGCCCTGGCATCCCTCTGCCCCTTACATTAGGTAGCTGCCCGAGTAACACCGGGCCAACCTGTCTCCACAAACCCCATAGATCTTTAACCATCTGGCCACTCCATGTCTGCTACCCAGAGATACTTGGGGAATACCCAAATGGATGGAAGATTGGGAGGATGGAGAGATGAAGGAAGAAGGGTGGGTGGATGGATTGACAGGTGATGCAGATGAAGAAGCTGCATTTCCATCCGGCTATCAGCCCCTGACTTCTTATTCTGCTGTATATTCTACTTATTCTCTGAAGTCCAGGGATGCTTGAGTCAGGCTGCCACGTTCCAGTGGCTTGACTGGCACTTCCTCGCTGTGTCATCCAGAAGGACTGATTTTTCTCCTCTAGGAAGTGGAAAGAGTGATCCTCTCCACCTCCTGCACTGCTGGGAGGATTGTATGAAAAGTTACTAACCACAGAGTCTTGGACTTGCTGTTTCACTTTCCCCCTGGCTGGAGTTTCTCAACTCTTTCCTCTTGCAAGATGTTTTACTCTCTAATCTGGCCAGAATCTTCCCATTGTCCAGATAAGGAAACAAAGGTTTTAGGTTTCACAAAGAGGTGATGACTAGCCCTCCTTTCACAGCAGATCAGCAGCAAGGTGAGGACTACAAATAGAGCTCACCTTCCTTCCCCCAGGAAGCGATCCATGAGATGTTTCTCCCAGTTCAAGTTATCTGCTGTTTCCTGGACCCGGGTGGCCCTCAGTGTGGGTAGAACATATACATCAATCTGGCAACCAGGATGCAGCCTCGTCTTGGAATATGCTGGCCTTATAACCACGGGAAAAGATCAAAGGTGGAAGCAGGTGCTGGCTCTTAAGCTCCTGCTTGGATGTGACACTTGTCACTGGTGCTCAAGCACCACCAGCCAAGGCAAGCCCTGTGGCCAAGCCCTGAGTGGTCAGAGAAGCCTACCTCCCACAGAGCCAAGGGCATTGCTCTCCTGTTTGGAGCCACCTGCCCCAGCCAGGACATCTGGCTGGATGCCACACCCTGCCTGTCTGCCCCACACCCTGGCCAGGCCCCAAGTGCCCCCAGAGAGTACCCGCAGATTCCAAATCCGTCAGGTGCAGCCAACCCAGTGTGGAGCATATCTCCGAAACTCCTGAGTAGAGACAGATGCTATCAGGCTCCTCCCGGCCCAGCCTGGCCCTGGGCTCCCCTCCCAGACAGGGTGAGGGCAGGGACCCGTAATCATTAATCTGGGGGCAAATGGGTAAATTTCCAGTCCACCAGGTCTACACCCAACCCCTCCCTGCAGTCTGGCAGGAAAGCTCCTAGAGCTAGACCCTTGGCAGGTCCAGAGCAGAGCGTGATGCCGACTCCAGCCCAGGAGGCCCCACCCTGACCAGCCGCCAGTGTGGAGCGCAGCTTGGGGGCTGCAGGAGCAAAGGGCACAGCAGCCCTTTAGCCCCTCAAATGTCTTCCTCCCCACACCAGCGCTGGGTGTGAAGGACAATTTCTGCTCAGGCAGTTCTTGTGTTTCAGAAATTGGGACCCCCCTTGCAGTAGTGATTAGTAGTAGGTAAGAGGACAAGCAGGGAATGCTGGGAATTTGGGGCCAACAGGGCTGCACATCCTTCAAGGTTTGTCTCAAATGACATTTGCATATTATTTTTATATCATTAGGCCTATATTATATAATATATAACTTATATTCTACTACACAATATTATCTACCATGGTTTTGGGGGGTTTTTGGCGGTGCTGCATGGCTTATGGGATTTTAGTTTCCAGTCAGGGACTGAAGCTGGTCCCGGCAGTGAAAATGCTTAGTCCTTATCCCTGGACCACGAGGGAATGCCCGTATCTACCATATTTTGAGTGCTTATTATTAAGTCCCTTAAATTACTCTTGCAGACACCCATTGGGTTCCTGCCTACCTGGTCTTTCTATTGCCACTGTTACCCTGTCAGCCATTCTATACCATGTGACCTTGCTGTTCTGGCCTGTTGATTGGATCACTGAGGATCACATGACCCAAGCTGGGCCAATCCATTCTTTCTCTGGGAATTTGGAATTTGACTTAGCAAGAGCACACAGTTGCTTTCTCTCTCTTTCTTTGGGTGACTGGGCTTTAACTCAGGAGATACAAAGAGAGAGCTGATCCAAAGAGAGAGAAAAAGTGACTCAAACGCAGAGAGAAAAGCAGAAGTAGGACTGGGAGGGAGAATTTCGGGAGCTTTTCAGTCCCTGGCCCCAGAGTCTTCCTGTGTCATCACTGTTCTTGCTTGAAACACTCCTGTCTATAGAACAACATCAAGGCTGGGAGTCAATTTGTCTAATTAAGGGTGTCATCCCTGATCACCACCTCCTGACAGCTGTGGAGTACCACACTCCCTGGGCTGTTCTTGTGAGCTCGGCTCAGCAAACACCTTTTCCCCCAACAACAGTTCCTTGTTTTTTTTTTTAATTTCGTGTAATTGACCCTGTGATTGATGGCCCCAGGAGTCCAGTATAAAGTCGGTTAATTTTATTAGCAGTAATGACACTTAGTAGCGATTAATGGGCAGGAAAGGCAGTCAACCGCACAGGAGCCTCAGGCCACACTGGGCTTTGGTCTGCCTAGGGTTGCTCTCAAAAAGTACCCCCTCACAGCCTCAGGGACCCCCTTAAGGGCCTAGGAAGACAGTTGAGAGACATACCACCCAGTTTCCCTTTTACTGGGTTGGCCAAAAAATTGTTCAAGTTTTACTGTAAGATGTTATGGAAAAACCCAGATGACCTTTTTGGCCAACCCAGTATTTGTTTTCTATATTGCAGTCTGGGATCATTTTTCCTTTGAAGAAAGAGTACTGTGACATTAAACTTGGAAAATACTTCAACTGGTTTCCTTAAACAGGGCTAATAAACACTGTAATACATGCCCTACGGATGCCAAGGTATCTGCTAGAGATGGTTTCTTCTTGGACCTCAGGAGAATTATAGGTGTTGGAGGTTCCAGTCTGTTCCAGGGTCCATGGGCATGATCAGTTCTCCTTTAAGAAACCATCCTTTCTGGCACCCCAGGCCTGAGAACCCCATCCACCAGGCCCTTCTGCAAAAATCTCCATCCCCCACGTGTTAGTTGAACTCCTTGAGGTTCAGATGAAAAATCAGAGATCAAGTAAGCATCAAGACAAAACCTGTGGTTGTAATGAAGACACTGCCCCCTGGTCAGGTCAGATGCTATCAACCAAGCAAGTGACCAGGGTTCAGAACTGAAGCACAGAGGATGGATAATCTGTGAACTTGCCTTGCCCTTTCAGACTGAGGGACAAAAGCGCCTCCAGCACCCTGCCTGACTCAAGTGCCCCGGAGCCACACGGGACAACCTCGCCTTCACCGGTTGTACCTGCTTTGGCCCAGCTGGTCTGTCTCTTCCATTCCTATTTCCTATTGGGCTCTCTCAGGCTGACTGCAGCCTCTCACGTCCCTTTAGGAAAGCAGCGACACCATGTGACCAGCTCCATTCTCCTCTCCTCTTTGTCCCCAGCCTGCACCCCTCTGCCCTCTGCACCCTCAGCCAATGGCCCTTGGTGCTCAGGATGATAAAACCAGAAGTCCCCACTCACACACAATGAGATGCCATTGGCTTTGACCCCAGAAACTCTCCAGTCACTTCCCAGGCTACCTGTCTCCCTCCAAAGTGGGAAAAAGTCAAGGGTGCCCCTCAGGACTTCATCTCACATCCCACCTTCCCAAGTCCCCCTTGCAATCACCCAGCCTTTCCCACCCCTGCCTCCTTTTACCTTGTCCAAGGCTCACCCCATCCATAGTTTTGGCTAAAGCTGCTCCATCTAGGGCATTTCCCTGGGGGTCCAGTGGTTAAGAATCCACCTTCCAACGCAGAGAATGTGGAATCAATCCCTGGTCAGGGAGCTAGGATCCCACATGCTGCAGAGCAACTAAGCCCAGATGCCACAACTACTGAGCCCACACTCTGGAGCCCACACACAGCAACTAAGACCCGACACAGCCAAATAAATAGATACATAATTATATTTTGTTTTTTAAAGCTGCTCCATCTGGGATGACCTTGAAGGAAGCAAAAGTGGGTTCTCCCAGGCTTTGGGGGAAGCATTGGTCTAGCATCAATAGGACCCCAGGGACCACCAAACCCATGAGCAGAACTAGAAGTTCTTCCTGGAATGATCACCCACAAGCTCCTAGAGTGTGGGGACCCAAGGACCCTCAAGCCTGTTTAGCCTTCGGGAGTCTGGTCCCAGGTCTGCCCTCACTCACTGGTGACCCCAGGGATGTGCTCTCAGCCCCAAGCCATTCTATACACCTTGTCTAGCGGGAGAGCCAGACCAGAGCCAGCCTGCCTTGGCTCAAATCCCACCTCCACCTCTTACTAGCTGTGCCACCTTGGGCAAGGCGCTTCACCTCTCTGTGCCTCGCCTGTGACAGGCAGACATCACAGGACCTTTCACATGGTTGTTGTGAAGACTGGGCTTCCCTGGTGGCTCAGACAGTAAAGAATCCACCTGCAATGCAGGAGATCCAGGTTCCATACCTGTGTCAGGAAGATCCCCCGGAGGAGGGCATGCTTACCCACTCCAGTACTCTTGCCTGGGGAATCCCATGGACAGAGGAGCCTGGCAGGCTACAGTCCATGGGGTCACAAAGTGTCAGACAGGACTGAGCAACTAAGCATATTGTGAAGGTTAAATGAATTAACACCTGTAAAGTTCTTAGAACAGTGCCTGGCACACAGTAAGCTCCAGGTCATTGGAGCTTACAAGAAGTGTAAGCTTACAAGAACTGTCATTTTTCTTTAAAAAAAAAAAAAAAGTATTTGGCTGTCCTGGGTCTTAGTTGCAGCACACAGGATCTTCAACCTTTGTTGTGACACACGAGATCTAGTTCCCTGACCAGGGATTAAACCTGGCCCCCCTGCATTGAGAGCTCCGAGTTTCAGCCATTGACCATCAGGGAAGCCCCATAAGTGTTATTCTTAAGCATCTCCTATGTGCCAGGTGCTGCGCTGGGTGCTGGGACATGCTGTCACAACCTCAAGGTTGTGAGGGACCCCAGACCCCAAGGGGGCAAGGGAAGGAGAAGGCTTTGAACCAGCCCAGCTCCTGGGGGAACCATCAGTAGCTGCTCAGGGACCGGATCAGATCTCCTAACACCATCAGGGTAAAAACCCGACCTCAGCCAGGCTCCTCCTGCCTGCAGTGGGAGGCCTGGGGTGGCGAGGGGGCAGGAGGAAGCTCTCAGGAGCTCGCTGGAGAAGGCCGAGCAGGGGGAGAGCATTTCCCATCACTGGGGGTGCCTGGCTCTGTTCTTCCAACTCCACCCCCATCCACGTTTCTGCTTGAGAGGGTCCAATGGTTCCAGAGGAGGCCACCCCTAGGATGTGGGTGGGTAAGCAGGTAGGTGCCACAGGACAAGACTGGCTGTTCCCAGGGTGCTGGGTAAGGGCAACCTGTCTGGACCCTTAGCTGGAGGGACCAGGAGGTGTGCCTGGCACCCGGGCCCGTGCCAACTGCAGGCAGTTACCTGGGAACCAGGAAAGCCTTGCCTGCCTGGAGCATTGGCCCGGGCCCTGAAAAACCCTATTAGATCCTCCTGATAACAGGCTTCCGCTGCAGGGCCGTTTGCATGCTAAGTGGGCCTTTTGTGCTTTCATCTCAAATATCTCAGCCCACCTCTCCTGCCCTCACTCAGCCCCCCTAAACACACACACTCCCCACCCAACCCACGCTCTCCACTCCCCACCTCTTCCCAGAAGGGGAGAGTTAGTGAGGGCAGTGTCTGGGCCAGGAAGAGGGCACATGGCTCCAGGCAGTCCTTTTTCAGAACAGTGGGGAGGGGAACCCCCAACACCCCTGGCTCCTCTCCCCTCCCATCATCTGAGGGGCCCCCGAGGTTTATGCTCCTGAGAAGCACCTCCCTCCTTCCATCCTTCACATTCCTCTCTCCTTGACAAGACTCACTGTCACCTCATACCTCCTCCAAGAAGATGTCCTTAGTGAGCAGCCTTAATGGCAAATTTGGCAGGTACCGTTTCCCACCTTTATTCCAAGTCCTTCTCCCCACTCCTTTCACTCACTCATTTATTTAAATTTCAATATTAAGCATCAGCTTCAGGCCAAAGAAAACCAAAAGGCACCAGACTGCTCACTACATCCCTGTCTGGGTCGCAGCCTTCCTTTCCTCCCCAGCTCTCAGCCTCAGAACCTCAAGGACTGAATCAGTACACCTCCCCCTGCCCCACCCTGGAGCCTACCCCAGAGCCTCATCCCCCAGCCCACTCCTGGCTCAGAGAGAAAAGAGCCTGGCCCAGCTGTGGGTTTTGTCTCTCCAAGAACCGCCCACTTCCTGTTTTCCAGGGGATGCCTGCGGAGGATGGCATCATGGACTCTGTGCTCAGGAGCTAAGTGGGCAGCAAGCAGCCCGCCCAACCAGCTTGCTTTGCATCTCAACAATCTCGGATATTTAGAGCGTGGCTGGTGCAACATCTGTGGAGGAAATGCTTCCCACTTCCTCCTCCTGTCTCCCTCCCACTCCACTCAGGCTCAGGCTGGAGATAAGGAGAGGGTCTTGGTCCCTGGCACACACTGTACTAATCATGGTGCTAAGCATGTACTTAGCATGTACTAAGCATGGTGGCTATGGAGGGGTGGCCTCCCAGCCCCACACAAGTCTGGGGTGATAAACATCTCCCTTAGTTCCCTGGCCATGTCCAAACGTACATTATTTGAATCAGTACATTCCAGGACTCGGGAAACCCTTCAGGATCACCTAGTCCAGAAGTTTTGCCCTAATGCCTCTTGGAAGCTACCCCAGAACCTCCTGAGGGCAGGCAGGAAGGGCCAGAGGTTTACCAAGTAGACAGGTCTCGTTTTGACTTCTCTGGTGCCCTGGAGGTTCATCTAAGGGTTTTTTTTTTTTTTTTTGGTCTCAGATGACTCTGAGTTAATAGCATGCCTGGGTCTGCACCCCAGGTCTCCTGACTGCTTCTATCAAGACTGACAGTTTCTGCTTTCCATTTTAATGTATTATTTCAGGGAAACAGAGTTAGCCATCATCATAGTAAATGTCCAGGGTGATAGGAACATGAGATGGGTAGGATAGAAGGAATGGAAGCCTGGTCAGGTCTCCTCCTCAGACCCCTTGGGCAGTTAAAGGGAGAGAAGGACCTTGGTCTAAAACTGAGTTTCTTTTCAGCCAAGAGTCAAAAATAAAAGTTAGAGAAGTGGACTGCCAATTCATACTAAAGTGTGACAGTCTGATATAATAAGGCTAGTGCCTGAAAATGCACTTTGCTAGACAAGAGAAGCTGAAAGGAGAGAGTCTGGGATCATGAAGAGAAGAGAGAAAGGGGAAGCCTGGGTGAGGAAGGGAAGGGGAAAGGAAAAGGGGGGCTGGAAGGCTTAAGATAAACTTCCCCAGCTTCTTGGGTTCACAGGCCCAGCCCTGAGCCAGTGGAGGAGTATTAACAGTTTGGAAGACACAGTGTGGCAACTGCAGAGAAAAGCAAGTAGTCACTGAGGTTGTATCACCATAGGGCAAGCAACACCCCCACCAGCTCTGCCCCAACCATGGGACCTGGCTCATGGGCTGAGTGACTTCTGCCAAGTTTTTTTTAACCATGGTAAGCTGACCAACTAACCAGCTTGGCAGGCTCTTGGGTGGTCACCCTCCTCAATGAGGACAGACAGGCTCAGGCGCGGCTGTGGGCCCTGAGAGCTTGGCTCCTGGTGAATGCCCCATGTGCAACCGCCTGTGATGAG
Source organism: Aepyceros melampus (assembly GCA_006408695.1). Taxonomy (NCBI): domain Eukaryota; kingdom Metazoa; phylum Chordata; class Mammalia; order Artiodactyla; family Bovidae; genus Aepyceros; species Aepyceros melampus. The sequence continues at coordinate 103,141 of SJXQ01010743.1, forward strand.
GACAATTCCATTGTTTGCAGATGCTCCAGGAGGAGATGTCCCAGGCTGCAGGTTCCATGCAGCTTCCATTGTCTGCAGGCAGGACCCAGGAATGGCCCATGCCCCTCCACACCCCTCCCCTCTAAAGATGGCAGGAACTTCCACCTCGTCAAGAAACCCTTCCCTGAATAGGCCTGGTGAAGGGCAGAGTGGTCAGGACAGCCCCGGGGGATGGATGGAGTTGTAAAAAGCTTCCTTGGGAAGAGAGTAGGGTCTTCCAGAGCAGGACCAGAGCAAGTTCCCATGCTGGACTGTCCTGGATGCAGAGCCAACCAGGGCTGTAGCAAAGGGCCCCTCCTCTCAGGCCAGGCTCTTGCTTGTCCTCCTGCCTTGGCTAAAGTAATCCAACCTCTATGCCTTTCTTCATGATATAACCTCTACCTAGGTTGCCTTCCCCAGTCCACAAAGCCCTCATGGATACCCGGGACTCATAACCACAGCCTTTTTCAACACTTGACTCAAAAATGCAGGGAGTGGGAAAGGTGATCCTGAGGCCCCATCCAGCTTTAATAGGCTAAGATGTTTGTCTGCCTCTTCCAGAAGTCCTCCTTACTTGCCAGCCCCATCCCACCCTAACCATCCACTTCTCTGACTTTTCTCAGGTTTTTGCGATTATAGCTCTGCATGGTTCACACTTTTTTTTCCTTCTTCCTCAGGGCTGTAGAGAGAGTCTCTCCAAGTAGCCTGTAACCCCCTTGGGAGAGGTTCTGGTTTCTTATCCCCAGAGGTCCCCCAGCCCCAGCCCAACACCTGCTGACTGCATACATCCCTCAGAGAACCAAGCAGAGAGCATGTGTCCAGGCTCTTCCTCAGCTTCTTCCCAGCCCTCCAGGCCCAAGTCACTGGCCTCCCTGCTGTCTCAGTCCCAGGCTGCAGGGGTCACCCAGTGACCCCCAATCTCACCATGAAATCTTCCCAAACTCAAGCCTTGCTCCAGAAGGGCGTGGCTCCGGAAGGGCGTGGCTTTGAAGGAGCTGCCCTGTGGCCACACCCTCCCCAGCTCTCAGGCTGGGAACTGGAGTGCGCTCTCGCCAGTACCAGATCTCCAAGCAGTCTGGTTTCATTCAGGCAGACCCTGACTCCTCCGAGTAGCTCAGCCCCTCTGAACCTGTTTTGGGGGACAAGGTATGCTTCGTCAGCCAGAGCCTTCCTTGATACGCAGTGGCAACTTGGCCAGGGTATTTCTTTAAAACTCAACCTGCACCTCCTCTCATGATGATGTTCTGGAAGTTTACTGCAGGTTCACAAAATTTATTCCATGATTCAAGACTCCAGGATGCTCAGACAACTATGGTTTTTTTGGTATGGTTCTGGTGAACTCATGTGGCAGCAAGACTTGACCTAAACTGAAGTGAGAATACTCATGGTCTTTATCTCAACGCTTAGATGTTTTTCTGCAAAAATAATCATGTCTGATTACTGGGGGCTGCCCTCCACATTGCTAAGGATGTTATGTGATACATGGTATACATATTATCTTTAATATAAAAATAATATAATACACATCTGGCCTCAAAGGGCTGGTCACTATGGGGAAAGTGGAACTTCTCTGCTCTTACCCTTAAATTAAACTCTTTGCAATTTCCAGGACTGACTGAATATGGTGTTTGATTTTCTCTTGGCTCTTTGAAAGTCTCCCAGTGACAGAGTCTGGGATTGAAGTGTCTAGCCCTGACACCAGCTCATCTCTGCTGCCCCGGGATTCCCACGGAAGGTCAGGTGTGGCTGACTTCCAGAGTCTGACGGGGGCTCACCGCTTTGCTTCCCGTTCCTGTCCAGACAGAGGCCAGGTCACAGCCAGGCAGCTTGTGCTGAGAGGGCCATGCAGAAATAGCCAACAGACAGGGCAGAGAGGGAGGTTCAGGGGGCAAGGAAGGGTCAGCAGAAAGGAAAGGGGACTACCCACCCTGACGCTCACTATGGACCAGGAGGCAATGCTAGGGACTGTGGGGGGAGCTGATCAACAATGGAGTCCCAAGTCTTCTGCTTAAAGGGTGCTATGCATGAATCCGAAACATGAGCACATAAAAAATTAGGTAACATACCTAGAGTTGAAGACATGTAGTGCCCTCTGGCACTACGACATATACCTACGACATACGCCAAGTGAAAGAGGCTACAGGGTGGAGGACTCAGAAGGTCAGAGCTGCCCAGGTCTCAGCTGGGCATCAGCAGGAGAGAGGGATGAAGAAGTTGGCTCCGGATTCTAACAGGCTAGAATTCAAGTCTAGGTGCTGCCAGTCAATAGCTCTGTGACTTTGAGCAAGACACTTGGCCTGTCTGAGCTTTCCCCCTACTCACCTCTAAAGGAAGAGAATTCCACCATCACCTACCTCCTGGGGTGTCATTTGGTTAAATGAGATTATGCACATAAAGGGCATAGGAAGGATTCAAATTATACAATGACTGGCATAACAGAGGAAGAGAGGAAGCAACAAATGTCAAAAAGATGCTCCTCTACTTGGGATTCTCTAAGACAGACCACTAGATTTCTTGGACTCCATATGTGTGGATAGCATTTCAGCACTTTTATACACAAAACCCTCATAACAACCCTACGAGGTAAGGATTAGCCATTTTACAGATGGGAAAACTGAGGTCAGAGCAGCTCACTGACTTGCCCTGGGCACCATTAGTAAGTGGTTGGTGGGAGGATTTGCACTCTACCCGTGTGATTCCAAGTCCAGTGCTCCTTACACTAAAGCAGGGCTGTGTCCCATCCTGCTTAGGCTGATACCAAAGTGAGGGTGACCCTCACGGCACCTGGCCCACCTCCTCCTGAGCCCAACTTCTACCTGAGCACACAAGCCTAAAGGCACCAGGACCTCTTTCTTAGGAGCTTCCAGCCCACCCCTTGCTTCTCTTTCCTCTGTTTCCCTCCATCAGCCTCAGAAACTTCACCACCATCCATGGAGGAGGCTGGTTTGACCTCAACTCTAGAGCCCAGCTTCTCAAGAGTTAGTGTTGAGCTAGAGACAAGCTAGTCTAAATTCCTTTCCCAAATTCAATGATTCTTATCAGTGATGTTTGGCTTGCAATCTAGCACCCCAAAGCAGTAAAATTTCTTCCTTTCTTCTCTCTAACCCTGTTTTTCTCAGGACCCAGTCAATTCCTAGCACTGTTCAAAAAAAATCCAAATACATAAAACACTTAGGAATGATTTTTTAAATGTTTGTAAGATCCATACACTGAAAATTACAAAACACTACTGAAAGAAATTTTAAAAGCTCCCCTAAGAGAGATATGGCCAGTTTGTAAACCAATAGACTCAATATTGTCAGAAGGCAAATTGACTTACAGATTCAGTGCAATCCCCAGGAAAATCCTAGCAGGGCTTCCTACAGATATCAATAAGTTGACACTAAAAGTTATGTGGAAACATAAAGGATCTAGAACGGCCAAAACAATTTTGAAAAAGGACAGAATGTATAGTACTTGGTTTCAAGATTTACCACACAGTGGCAGTAATCAAGACTGTGGTACTGGCCCAAACCTTAAGATAAGCTTTGTTGTTGGTGTTAAGTTGCAAAGTCATGTCCGACTCGGCAACCCCATGGACTGCAGCAGGCCAAGCTTTCCGGTCCTCCACTATCTCCTGGAGTTTGCTCAAGTTCATGCCCATAAGCTTACCAAATAGAATAGAGAGTTCGAAATAAGCCCTCATATATTGGGTCAATTGATTTGCAATAAAGATGACAATAAAGAAAGGATCACCTTTTTGACAAATGGTGCTGTAACAAGTTGATATCTACATGGAAAACAATAAACTTCAATTCTTACCTCACACCATCTATATAAGTTAACCCCCCAAAAATCATAGACCTAAGTGTAAGGGCTGAACTGTGAAGTTTCTAGAAGAAAACAGGACAAAATCTTTGCAATTTCTAAAGGATAGAAATTTTTTGAATGAGAGAAACAAAAAGCACAAACTATACAAAGAAAAGTTCAAAAATTGTACTTCATCACAATTAAAAACTTCTGTTCTGGGATTTCCCTGGTGGTCCAGTGGTTAAAACTTTGTGCTCCCAATGTAGGGGGTACAGGTTCAGTCACTAGTCAGGGAAGATCCCACATGATGCATGGCGTGGCCAAAAAATAAATAAATAAAATTCCTCTGTCTAGAAAGAGTTTTTAAAAAATTATGTTCTTTGCAAGGTAACAATAATAAAAATGAAGAGCCAAGCTACAGACAGGGATAAAATATTGCCAATAAATTCTTATAAAGGACTTAAATCCAAAATATGTAAAGAACTCTTACAACTTAATAATAAGAAGACAAATAACTCAATGAAAAAGATATTCAAATGATGAATGTGCACATAGAATATGTTCAGCACAGTATTCATCAATGGAAAAATGCAAATTAAAATCACAATGAGACACCAATACATACCCACTAAAATGGCCAAAATTAAGGCTGACAGCAGAAAAGAATATGGAGCAACTAGAACTCTCATACATTACTGTGTAAAGTGGTACAACCACTTTGGAATACTGTTCAAGCATCTCTTATAAAGTTAAATATATATACCATAAGATCCAGAAATCTAGTCCTCGATGCATATCCAAGAGAAATAAAAACATCTGTCCACCAAAAGGGATGTACACGAATGTTCACAGCAGCTTTATTTGGAAGAGCCCCAAACTGGAAACAATCCAGATGTCCATCAATGGTGAATGAATAAACAAGTTGTGGTACACCCAAACAATAGAGTACTACTCAGCAAGCAAAAAGGGAAAGTGCTGCTGATGCATGCCACTGTGTGGATCATTTCAAAACCATTATTTTGCACAAAAGAATTCAGACTCAAAAGGCTATATACTCTATGATTCCATTTATATGAAATTCTACAATGGGCAAAACTGTCTCGAGTGATAGAAAGCAGGGAAGTGGTGGTGACCTGAGGCTGGTGGGGGAGTGCTGACTGCAAACAAACACGAGGAGCCCTTTGAGATGATGGTACAGTTCCATATAGTAATTGAGGTGGTGCTTACACACAGGCATACATTCGTTAAAACCCAAATCGTGCACTTAGAATGCATGCATTTCATTGTGTGTGATGTTGGTTTTGAAAAAAAATTAAGGTCGTATCTTGCTTCTGCACAGTGATGACAGCTCTACAACCCAAGAAGATAATGAGAATCCCAGCAGCCACCAACAGTGAGCCTGGACTGAGCACTTAGTATGTGCCAGGCACCCTATCAGGCCCTTTCATTCATTGTCTCAAGCCTCACATCAGCCTTTAGGATGGGTATTATCATCACCCAAAGCTCAGAAAGGTGAAGACATGTGCCTGAGGTCACACAGCTGGCAAGAGGCAAAGATCAGCGATCAGTGTTAGTTGCTTAGTCGTGTCTGACTCTTTTCCACCCCATGGAATATAGCCCCCCAGGCTCCTCTGTCCATGGGATTCTCCAGGCAAGGATACTGGAATGGGTTGCCATTTCCTTCTCCAAGGGATCTTCCTGAGCCAGGAATTGAACCCAGGTCTCCTGCATTGTAGGTGGATTCTTTACCACCTGAGCTAATACTTAAGACTGTGCTTTCTTAAACCTATCTGTACCATCCTTAGACAGGAAAGAAACACAAACAGTGCAGAGGCCACACGTGTACAAAGCATCACCAGAGTCAACTACAGTTTTAACAATTGCATCCACAGTAACTATTTCCGGACATAAAATTCATGACTTAAGACTGAATTGGATGACAAGGCTTATCATATTCTCAGCTCATCACATAATACAGTGAGTATTCATTTATAACACCACAGAAGTTAATATTTTCAGAATTGCCAAGCCAACTGAGCCAAAACATGAACTCTTGAGCAATCCTAGACTTCCAAGCCAGAGCCGTCTGGTTAGGGAACCTCAGGCCCTCCAGGTGCTAAAGACCTTGGAGGCAAGTGACTTGATCATGGACAGCGCAGAGGAGTGGCCTGGAGTTAGGACAAACCTTTCTGCCTCCCATCTCATTGTCATCATGCCATCTATGGGAGCCTACCTGATACCTGAGCAGAGTTCATAGCATCCTATCTCACTGTTGAGGACAGAGGAGAATGTTGGGGCCCCACCCAACCCACAACAGCCAAGAGTGTCTAACAGAGTTAACCAAATAGGAGAGGGGGGCAACCCTCTCCCCACTTCACCCACTGCAGCTCCTTTGCAGCTGTGGCTCTCCTGGATGACCACATGGTATTAGCTCTGGTAGCTAATGCTCTCTGTCAAATGAAGAGACCAGACTGGCAGCAGGACCTGATTTCTATGTTGCCTCTCCCACTAGCTTGCTGTGTGACACAGAGTGAGTCATTGAAACTTTCTCACCCTCAGTTTCCTTTTGAAAACTATTTACATCCATCCTGTATACCTCAAGAATGGGTCTGAGGATCAGATGATGGAGGGGCTGAATAAGAAAGTTATTTGTAAACTGCAATACTAATGATACTAATACTATCAGCAACACCAGAATTAGGTGCCAGACTCATGCAAAAGCACCAGAAGCAGTTGCTGGCTCACTGACTTGAGGATGATGGTCCCTTCATCTGAAAAATAGAAATAATACATGACCTGCTTGAAGCAGGGAGTTAGACCAGAGAAACTTTGGGGGTCACTTCCAACCCTTAAGTCTGATTCTATGATTTTAAAAATCCCAAGAAGATTGGCCTTACCTGTTCTCCTGATGTTTGAATTTTATTTTATCAGGATGACAAAACACTTGTCTTACAGTTAAAAATGAGATTTCAAATGCAAACAATCTGAAGAAGGGAGAAGCACATTATCTCTTATTCTTACTACAGTGTGAATGACTGATACAGATTCCTTCCAGAGAGCAAATTCAAATAGTAGGATGGAAAACCTGGCCTGACTGAGTCACAACAGGGCTTCCTCAGGGAGAATTTAGGCTCACTCCTATCTGTTCTCTGAGACCAAACACATAACAGCACGAAGCCCCAGTTTTATCTTAATCTCTGAGAATGTGTCTTCCTCCCCAGACAGAGGTGATGGTGGCTTGAGTACATTTTGCCAGCTATGTCCAGTGGAGCTCACAGCTTGGAAGAGGGACTCACACTTACATGATCCATCTCAACCCAAGTTCATGCTCGATCTATGATTTCCCTTTTCATTTCCAAGACTGCCCCATTGCTTACAGCCCTCAAATTCTAACCCTGGGCACTGCCACAAACTCCTTTCCCTTCCAACCACACCATCCTGGGTGGTCTCAGCTTCCTGGAGGCCCTCTCCTCCCATCTCACCTGGCCCTTGCCCCATCCTCAACCCTTGAGCCCAAGCAAACAAAAAGATTGTGAAAATGAGCTGATATCCAAGAGGCTGCAGGCACCATTTGTCCATCACCCCACTCCATTCCAGCTCAGAAACCCCTGCCAGGGCTGAAATATCAAGACATTCTACCTCATCTCCTTAATAATTAGTAGCATTAGTTATGTATTTACTATATGCTATACCCTGTTCAGGCTTCCCTGGTGGCAAAAGAATCTGCCTGCAACACAGGAGACCCTGGGTCAGGGCCTAAACAACAACAAAGACCTTGTTCTAAGTGCTTTACATGTACTAACTCACATGATTTGCTGTTGTTTAGTCGCTAAATTGTGTCTGACTGCTTTGCGACTTTAGGGACTATGACCCACCAGGCTCCTCTGTCCATGGAATTTCCCAAGCAAGAATACTGGAGTGGGTTGCTACTATCTTCTCCAGGGGATCAGATGGATTCTTTACTACTGACCCCCAGCGAAGCCCGACTCACATGATACTCATATGAAATAAGCACTATTATCCTCATTTTACAGATAAGAAACTGAGGTACAGAGAGATTAAGTGATTTGGCCAAACTCACACAGTTAGCAAGTAGATGGATCGGGGATTGAACCCAGAGACTGTGCCTGACCATTTTATCCTGTCTGTTGAGGCAGCAACAGTGCCTTTCCAAGCCTGAAATCATTGGGAAACAAAATGAATGTGCAGTGCCCTTGACAGAGAGCAGATAGACGGGCTCAGTCACACCAAGTTCAGCCCCTTCTTTGTACAAAAGGGGACACTGAGGCCAGAGACTAAGTGGTCTTCCCAGCAAGCTGAGCCCAGAGCCCTAGGGTCTGGGCTGACATTACTCCCACCCCACCCCCTATATATTTCAAGAGAGGCCATCGCCCACAGCCAAGGCATGTTTTAACCAGGGGTCATGACCTGGAAATTAGCCCACAGCCCTATTCCTGTGAGGGACCTCTCAGACCTTCTCTGACCCTTATTTGCCGCTCCCTGCCAGGTCCATAAGACCAGTCTCTGGTAGGTCACTTGCTTGGTGGTTTATGTTTTTTGGGTTTTGTTGGCTTGCTTGCTTTTGCCTTTGCTTGGGTCAGACTGTAAGCCTCACCTTGATTTGGGTGAGGATCACCAAAAGTGCCATGATTTAAAGAAACAGACTGCATATATTTAGAGCAGGCTTTGGGGAGAGGTCAGGAAAGTCCCTTCGCACCCACGACTCCAACTCTTCTACCAAGTCCCTGCAATTCAGGTTCAGAGAAGGAGGGTCAGTTACCCTATAACTTGCTCTCCAAACACTGCCGGGTCCCACCCATTCTCTCCCCAGATGTCACCCTCAGCTCGGAGCTTCCTTTTCCAATCATGTACACCACCTCCCCCTTACTCTCTTCGTCATTCTCCTGAGAATTCACCTGACGCCAGGTCTGAGATTTGGTTGGATTTCCCCCACAGACGGTTCCCTCCTACTCTCCGCACGATCTGAAGGTCCTCCATCCCTTTTGGATCAGCGCGATCCCCTCCCCCGACCTCGGTAACAACCCACCCTACCCATCCAGCCAGCCCTCCGGGTCTCAGATCCGCAGGGCTAAGGCAGAAGGTGTGAAGGGAGCCCCAGGCAAGGATTGGTGGCTGGACAGAGCCCAGGATGGGGACGGACAGGGCGCAAGTGAGGATCGGAGAGGACGTCCGAGCGCGGGAGGGACTCCTTGGACGGGCAGGGACAGGGCGCGCTGGGGCGCACAGGCACCAGGTCCGAGACGTCTGCAGAGTCCTGGAGCTTGAGCTGGGATCCGAGACCCGGCTTAGTGGGCAGGATGAGGTCTCGGACAGGACTGGGTGAGAAAAGCGGAGGTGAAGGGGACCAGAGTGCGGACGCTGGAAGGTGCGATCCGGGACCAGTCCGGGAAGCCAGAGCAGTTCTGGGCACTAACTCCCACCCCGAGATGGAGTTGGGCACTAAGGTCTGAGTTCGAGATCCCTCCGGGGCCGGGGCCAGCGGAAGGGAAAAGTTGGCCTTGTTGAAGCGGGAGGAAGGGGAGGCAGGCGGGCCGGGGCGCGGCGGGCACTGACCCGAAGTAGGCGGCGGCGGCGGCGGCGGGCAGCGCCAGCAGGCAGAGCGCGGCCAGGGCCAGCGCGGGCGGGGGGCGCATGATGCCGGCGGCGCGGAG
>SJXQ01010743.1:116998-129260 GCA_006408695.1 Aepyceros melampus
AATCCAGCTCCATATCTCTTTATCCTCCCCCCAACCCTGCCCCCGCCCCAGGCCACCCTTCCTGAAGCAAATCCCCAGGAGCCATTCAGCCTTGTCTGGCCCCAGGTCCCTAGGGCTCCCAAGTCAAGCCCAGGGCCCCAGGCAGAGGCCAGCACTCACACAATCCTCTGAGTTCACCACCTGGCTGTGAGCAAGTGGAAATGAGGAATTCCAGGCTGGCTATCTCCCTCTGATCACCCTCAGGGCTGCACTGGAAATGGACTCAACCCAACAGGAAGTGGGGCAGGTGATGCCCGGGGGCTCCAAGGGAAGGCACCTCTGCCCAGGCCGAGCCCGAGGCATGAGGCTTGGCTGCTCAGGAGAGCTGGTCCCAGGGAGGACTCAACAGGACTGGTGTGGGAGTGCTCCCTTGTCCCTCTGCCTGGGCTCCCCCATTCCCTGTGACCCAGCCTTCTTGGCTACGGTCTCATTGTAAATAGTTCTATGCTGACCACTCCCATCCGTCCTATCCGTGCTCTTCTGAACTGGCCTTAACTCTCACTCTCTCTCTGATTTGGCTCCAGGGTGCTGTGAGTTATCACATTGGGCATCACTGTCCCCACTCCACAGGAAGGACGCTGAAGTTTAGACAGGTAGGTAATTTCCTCAACATCATGGAATTCACTGGTACTTAGTGGCCTATACTTGACCTTTTCAGAGCATCAGACCGAACTAGGACTGAAGCTAACTGGGGAAAGTGGATCACAGAATCTCACACAGGGGGGACTTACAGCTATGTGTGAAAACAGCAGAAAAGATGGGAGAGAAACATATCAAAGTATGTATTAAAACTGAGTGCTTTGCAGGCTTCTCTGGTGGCTCAATGGTAAAGAATTCGCCTGCCAGTGCAGGTACTGTAGGTTCAATACTCGGTCCAGGAAGATCCCATGTGCCGGGGACCAACTGAGTCTGTGCACCACAACTACTGAGCCTCTGCTCTAGAGTCCAGGAACCTCAACTACTGGGCCCACGGGCCACAACTCTGAAGCCTGTGTGCCCTAAACCCCAGCTCCACAACAAGAGAAGCCGCCACCTTGAGAAGCCTGCTGCGACTAGAGTAGCCCCCACTGGCGGCAACTAGAGCCAAGCCTGTGCAGCAGTGAAGACCCAGCATGGCCAGAAAGGAAAAGTGGGTGCCTTAGACCATCAGTCCAAAACAGACATCATGACTATTATTTTAAAAAGTGAGGGCTTTGGAGGTTGTGAGGGTGTGTTTAAAATGTTTTTATCTTCTTTGAATCTTCTAATTTAACATTTATAATGAAAAATTTTTTTCTTCAAAGGGAGAGGCAACAAGGACACAAGAAAAAAATCTCTAATGGTAAAACTTTAAGCCTTGGCAGGAAAGATATTTGGGAGAAAACAAGGGATGTATTCCTGGATGTCATCCATCCACCTGTTTTTCTATAGGAAGGACTCTGGTCCTCTATGGGGAGCTCCCCCTACCGCTGGCAGAGCACACCCATCCATGGCAATTCCAGTTGGAAACCTTCTTGTCTCTGTTCCTCTCTTGTCTACTCTGCTCCAGAACAATGCTCTGGGTGGAGGCTGTGTTGTATGGAAGGTGATACGATGCTTCCTTATCCCTTGTCCACCTCAGGCCCTTCTCCAGCCCAAAGATGTTTGAGCTTAGCCAAGGGAGGCTGAATGCAGAGGTAGGTAGAGAAATGGCAATGTGGATAGACAATCCCAGTTTCAAAGAGCCTGCTCCATTGTCCACATAAATCAACTCAGAATTGTCAGGTGGCACATATGCCTGTGCACTACCTGGGCAGTGGGGTCACCATGAGTATACATATCCACCCTCTGGGTTCCCACTTCTAAAAACATTAAAACAGTGAGATGACCGGACAAGTAGCGCTGAGCAGCATGCTTTCTGCCTTTGACTATTAAGTACCCCCCCTCTAGAGCCACCCCACCGGCAAAGCAATAATGAAAGACTCTCTTTTCAGGTGTTTTATAACAGAAAGGTGTTCCAGACAAGCCGCAACTACTAGTACAGTTCAAAGAAAGAAAACAAAGAAGGAAGAGTTGGAGAAAGGCAAGAAGAACACCTTTCTTAGGAAATAGAAAAATCATCCAGAATTGATGATTAATCACATTCTAAAGATCAGATTCTGAACAGAGGCACACTTCGCGTATTCTTGTTAGCGTGTTTCCATCTGAGTAACTTCTTGCTCCAGAAAGTGAAGGGTAAAAGGAAAGGGTCCCCAGTATGAAGTGCAGAATATTCAGCTGGTGCCTGGAGGAATGCAGTCCCTTGCATAGTTCTAGATGGTGCCCACTTCCTCCTGGTCACATTTGCACAATGATAGGCACAGGTAGGAAGTGCTCGTTAACAAAGTCTTGACTAGGAGATAACTGGACCACAGCGTGTTTTCCTAAAGTTGATATGTAGTTCAGTGGTGCAGAAAGATGTCTTTCCTTATACTGGGGAGAGACTCAAGTCTTTTGTTTACCTCTGGGAAATAGTAACCTCAGGCTTAACAACACACAGACACACACAGACACATACATAATGACTAATTCAATTTTACTACAAAATCTCCTTTTCATAGAAAGCATGATTATGTACTATAAAATTTAACAAACTTTGAGCATCTGGGAGTAAGAGATGATGAACTAGGTCCTGTCCCTGAGAAGCACAGTTTGTTAGGAAAGACATGTACATAAATACATATAACATTTTGACGTTTCTATTATAAGTATAAACTGGATATTGCGTACTTACTACATGCCAAGCATTCGTCTAAGTCCTAGAGGCATATTAGCTCATTTCATCCTTACATCATTTTATAGATGAAGAAATGGAGGCACAGAGAGGGTAAGTAACTGCTCAGCTAGTAAACTTGGGATTAGAACCCAAGGAGCATGTATGTGTTTCATCACTGAGCTGCAGTAAAGAGAAGAAAGTGCTGGGAATTCTCTAGTTATCCAGGGGTTAAGGCTCTGTGATTTCACTGACGAGGGCCTGGGTTCAACACTGGTCAGGGAACTAAGATCCACATGAGCGGACAATCTATTCACGTTCCAGGGAAGGTGTGTCTGTGGCAATATTGAGATGCAGTAATATTTGAGCTGGATTTTGCAGAGTGACTCTCTTCAATCCATCTTTCTTCACATTCCAAATGGCACAATTCATTCTAATTTACCACATAAATGTTGGAGAAGGAATCAAGTGTTACCACCATTTGTTGGTATACTTCTAACAGATGAGCCCATGGAGCATCCCTTTGCTGTACTGAGCTCACCTTTGGAGTGAGAAGTAGACTGACAGGGTGTTGGGCACTTTCGGAAATGCTTTTGAGACTTGCTGAACCTTGCTGCTTTGTTGTTGACTCTGGAATCTCATTTTTAGCCTCCAGCTCCGATGAAATGGTCTATCTCCACCTCTCCTTCTTGGATTTCGTACCCTGGTTGTGCCTGCATTTCTCCTCTTGACCAGGCTTTGTGTCTACCTGCATGTAATACCACATGTCTCCAACAGGCGGTTGCTGACAGCAAAGGGATGGGACGACTGTAGTTGAATGGAAAAATCACTGGGTCCTAAGTTTACATTGTCCTTGGTTTCCTCTGTGACCTTGGTTTCCTCATCCTTAAAATAAATATACCACTTCTGTCTGTCTTCCTCACACAACAGTGGTTAGAAATGTGAGGATGAAAATGAATATGGCAGAAGAGGCAACTCCTGTCACTTTCTCACAGCTCTTGTCTGTTGTTTAGCAACTAAGTCATGTCCAACTCTTTACAACCCCATGGACTGCAGCACGCCAGGCTTCCCTGTTCTTCACCATCTCCCAGAGTTTGCTCACACTCATGTGCATCAAGTCGATGATGCCATCCAACCCTCTCATCCTCTTCTCCTTCTGCCCCCGTCTCCTCCTGTCATCAATCTTTCCCAGCATTAGGGTCTTTTCCAATAAGTCGGCTCTTCTCACCAGGTGGCCAAAGTATTGGAGCTTCAGCTTCAGCATCAGTCTTTCCAATGAATATTCGGGGGTGATTTCCTTTATATTGACTGTTTGATCTCCTTGTCCAAGGGGCTCTCAGAGTCTTCTCCAGCATCACAGTTCAAAAGCATCAGTTCTTCAGCACTCAGCCTGCCTTATGGTCCTGCTCTCACACCCGTACATGATTATAGGAAAGACCCATAGTTCCTGTCTAGATGGTTTCAAAACCCCAATCATTCCACAACTACCTGTCAAAGGTCACTCATTGTTCCAGGTGCCATACAGCACCCAGAAGTCATTTCTACCTTTGTACAAAAGGACTTTGAGTAAAAGTTTGAAGCAAAGTGTAACCCTGACGGTGAGCAAGGAGGCTCTGGCTTTCCCTGATGGGCAGTAAAAGCTGCATCTCCTGTCCTGGGAAAGATAACGGGGTGTGAAATGGCAGGACTCATCCTGGACACCTACTATGGTTGGAAACCTCTCCCACCCCATAACTCATCTCTTCCTCACATAACCCGGAAAACGGAGGCACAGAGAAGGGAAGCGGCCTGCCCCCAAATCTGGATTCCAGGAACCTACTCCACCAGCTCATCCCAGAAAGCAGGGTGGGAAAGGGCAGTGCAGGAAGAGGAGTGACCGGAGCTGACTGGGAAGGACAGAAAAGGAAGGCCAGGCGCACGGAGCAGAGGGCGGCCGCGGCGGCCAGCCTTCTGCAGGAGCGCCCCCTGCTGGTCACCGGTGCAGCCGGTCGCGGAGGCTGCGGGTGCAAGAGGCTGCTCAGCTCTGGCGGGCTGTTTTCTCTCCCCGGAGTAGAGCAGGGAGGGCCCCGGGGAGTCGCCCCCACCTCCTCACTTAACACATGGCAAACGCAAAGCTCAGAGGAGAAGTGACTTGCTCAAGAGCTCTCAGGGTCTCTTAGACGCCCCGCCTGACACGGCAAACACGTGCATTTCCCCTCCCCTCCCCTACTGCCCCGCCTTCCTGAGCCCAGGGGGTCCCTTCCTCAGTGCACTGCGCCTGGCCAGCCCCTATTCCTCTTCTCTAGCCCCCACCCGTTCCACAAGTTCATCTCCTCCAGGAATCCTCCTGGACTGCAGCCCCGGAGACCTCTCTTCTCCAAACCGTGTTATCTCCAGGATCGCAAGTTTAAGTGACTTTGAATTCGGAGACATGGCTTTGTCAGCCCACGGGAACCACAGACGAGGCTCCCTTCCTTTGGAATTCTCCACTCGCCCACCCAGCCGCTCCCCACCCAGAGGTGCCTGGTGTAGGGCTCACCTCGCTGAGTGGTACATACTGGTTTTTTCCCTTCTTTTCATTACAGAGCAGTCCAGCAGTGTCTGTGGCCCTAGACAGCCAGGATGTCTGTGCCCACATTGGAGCTCTCCTCCTGAGTCAGTGACCTTGGTTAGGTCACTTAAAATCTCTCAGAGCTCTCATTTTCCCAACTGTAAAATCAGCAGTATAGTTATTCTTCCGGCAGGATGTGAAGATTAAATGAGATAACCTGTAAAATGTGCCTGGAACATTGTAGGTGCTCAATAATTGGCGAGGTCGATTAGGCAGACTTCCAGGGAGCCTTAGGCTGGTCTCTCTGACCTCACCTTTCCATCGGGCACACTCTTTCCCAGATGTGAACCTTCCAAGCCTAACCCTCCCCCACCACCCTCACAGTGGCTGTGGAAGGATCACAGGAAACGAGGATGCTGTTGGAAGACAGGAAGGCTCTGTAATGAGGACTAACCACGTCACACCACGAGGCTGGTGCTCTCAGGCCCTGGGGTCTGCCTCTCTCTTCCTCCTCCTGCGCGCTTTCTAGACAGGTCTTTCTGCTTCTATTACCTCCTGGTTTCCTGCTTCTCTCGTGGAGTATAGCCTGCACGTGGCCCATCATGGCTGCTGGGACACCCCCATGGTGCCAGGGCCCTTCAGCTCTGGGGCCCAGTGGCACCTGCTGTGTATCCCAACATGAGTCTGAAGAGGAGAAGGGGGCCCCACACTGGCACTTCCGGGACCTGTCAAAGGCTGTGGCCAGTTGCGAAGTGACTGCCCCAGGGTCAAGTCTAATTGGTTGTGATTACAGGGACAGGGTGTCTGCTACAAGCATGGTCCCAAGCATAGTTCCATGCGTAATAGAATAAATTTCAATAAACACTGCTATTAATAATAACTACAATAGAAGCTGGTGAAAATTCATTTGAAATTCATTATAAAGGAAACAACCTCTTGTGAGCTGTTCTGTGTGGCGGATAATCCCCTCTCTGCACAGACCTCCTGGCAAATGATCTGTTTTGCATGCCCAAACTCTTATGGACTGCATCAGCCTGAAGCTGGATATACTCATTTGCTTGTTACAGCAAATACTGCTCCAGGAAACTGTTCCAGGGTCCCCAAACTTGACTGAGCCTATCGAGAGAAGGACTTTCCTCTTTCCTGAATGACCTTTGATGTTATTGAATTTGTGATGAATTTGTGATGTGGAGGAAAAAAAAAAAAGACAGCCCCTGCTCTGTATCTTTCCTTCAGCTCATCCATGGGACTCCAGACTCTTTCTCTCCTCTTTCTCCTTAGCTGCCCTCCTCCTGCCCCGTTAGAGGTCCTGCCCCAGCAAGGAGAGCAAAAGCCTGAACCTTTAGCCAGGAACCTCGAGAGGAAACAGGAGGACAGGGATACTGTGACGGCTTTGCTCCCTGTTGCCCCTCTGATGACTGCTGGGAGAAACGAGATGGGGCAGGAAATGCTCCTCCACTCCCAATACCTGCTCACTCCCTTGGGTGGAGGTCTCAAGGAAGATGGTGTGCACACATGTGGAAAAGGCTGGCAGGGCACTGCCTACCCACCATGAAGCCCCTCTGAATGATTTAAAAACAACTGTCTCCTCCTCTAGGCATTTCACTTCTAACTGTCAGAAAGTATGCAGATATGCCCGTGATGCAGATGGAGCTCTCCTAGGTGGGGGAGAGTAACCTTTTGCAGTGCACGACCTGAGCAGCTGTACATGGCAGTCCTAATGGTGTATACCCAGGCATCCTCCACCCTGTGAGTTGTAAACTGAGTCTTGCTGACCATTAGCTATCTATCCCCCCACCAAAATCTTCCTCCATGTCCATTCCCAGTGGGGACACCACCACCTTTCCATGTACCCAGCCCCAGCCCTTTGGGCTTCCCCTCACTCCCTGGCTTCAGAGTGAGGTGGGCCTGGATGCATATCCCAGTTCCCACACTTACTAGGACTGTGTTCCTGTGAAGTGAGAGCAGTGCCAGCTCTCATAGGGGGCTTTATTGAGGATTAGATGAGAAAGCAAATGAAACCCACCAGACCAAGACCAGGGTCTGGCCTGCTGAGCCCCCGACTTCAGTCCCATCCCCCCAATTTTCCCCCATTGGGAAATCCCGATTTATAATCCAAACTCCGCCCAAGGAAGGAACATCAGTACCTAGCTACATGGGTAGGTTTTCTCTGTAGCCCCGTCATCACCGGTGGAGTCTGATTATCCAAGTTAAGGGGTGTAAGGATACAACAGATGAGATGTGACATACTTGCAAGAGTCCTTGACTGGGTTCTTTCTGAAGTGAAGAGTTATTTTGCAAACTGAAATCCTTACCCCTGGATTTCCAATTTATTTGTTTACTTTTGGCTGTACTGGGTCTCCACGGCTGCAGGAGGGCTTCCTCTAGTTGCAGAGCGCGAGGCTAGGCTCTACTTGTGGTGCACGGCTTCTAGAACATTGCAGTGGCTTCTCTTGTTGCAGAGCATGGGCTCCAGGCACATGAGCTTCAGTGGTTGCAGCACCCGGGCTTAGTAGTTGTGACTTGCTGGCTCTAGGGTCTGCCGACTCAGCAGTTGCAATGCACAGACTTAGTTGCTCTGAGGCATGTGGGATCTTCCCAGACCAAGGATCAAACCCATGTCTTCTGCATTGGCAGGCAGATTCTTATCCACTGCCCCACCAGGGAACTCCACCCTTGGATTTCTTTGGCTTTTCATTTATTTGGGGGAAGTGACTGAGGTCAGCGGAGGGCTTCCAAGCAAAACATCGTCCTGTGCCCTGGGCACCTCTGCACCCCTCCAGCTTGGCTCACCAGGGAGGCTGATGACCCTCCACTGTAGGTTTCCTTTTATCAAGGAATTGCCCTAACATATTGAGTGTTTATCAGGTGTCAGGCACTGTGCTAATTCATTTCACATATTCTTTATTCCTCCCAGTTTCTTGAGATTGACATTACAACGATCACCTGGACTGTTTTTACTCATTGACATTGGCAGTATTACATACTTTTCTTCCTCTTATGGAGGCGATACAACATAGAAATGTACAAGGCATGTCCTTGTTCTTTGCCCTTAAAAACTCCATTCCACAGAGAAATGTAAAGAACAATCTCAGACTTCCTCTGGTTTCTTCCCTAGAAACCAGACTCTGTGAATGAAGTTCAAAAAATACCACCCGTTCGAGTACAGCTCATGTCCCTAGGAGCCCTAGGTGGAATTCCAATGGCCCGGTTGCTTGTGCATCTTCTTGTGCTTCGTTCCTGCAAAGGAGATGAGGGTTTAACGATGTGAGGCGAATTTCAAGGCCTGCAGTGAGATGTTACTAATTGCCCTTAACCACCCCACCCCCCACCAACATTCATTGTGACTCCCCAGCTGCTGTTCCTAGAAGCCCCAGCAGGTGTCACTGTGACCCTGACCATCCTCACAGGCCCCTGTCCTGGGTCCGTGCACACAACACATTTGTGGCCCGGAGGCTCTCAGAAGTGGAACCTCACCTCTAAGGAGTCCCACAGGGAGGGTCTTGTCCCAGAGAGAAGGGCCTTGTCTCTGCTTCCGTCTCTCCCAGGACCATTTTAGGGAAGGACTGTGGTTCGGTGAAGGTTCAACCTCATGGTCAAGGGGCTGAGGGTGCAGACGGTGGAGAGTGAAGGGAACCAAGGGAATCTAGACCATCCTTCCTTGCTTCCAACCCAGCCGGACCTCTTCCATTGCTTAGTAGAGAGTCCCCGACCCCCAACCCCACTCTGTTTTAACCCACCTGACCACCTGCCCCGAGCTTTGGGGACAAATCTTTATGGCTGCTGAGGGCCACTCAGGGTCAGGAATTGCTACATTGATGAGGAGCCACAAGGCACACAGAGGGCTGTAAGTCAGGGAGGCTTCCTGGAGGAGGTGAGTGTGCACCCAAGAGATTAATTCATGGTTCTGCCCCACATTAGAACAAGGAGGCGGAGGGGCCAATCTAGGGGCTTCAGTACTGTCTCAGTGCTGATGTGAGTTCATCAGCGACCATTTGGGGAGATGTTTCTGGGGTCAGGGTGGGCTTCCAGGGACTCTCCCCCAGTAAGTCAAAGAAGCAGGAGCCACGGAGTAAGAGAGTGTGATGGGAGGAGCTGGCCGGGAGTTACAAGGGGAAAACAGCATGCCTGGTTATGAAGGGGGAGAGGGAGACTTTCTTTCCAGGCTGAGTTGGGTCCTCTGAATGAGGGAGGGGTGTGACAGCCTGGGTTGGAGGGAGGCAGGACAAAACGTGTGCCCAGCCTTGAGAACAACGCTGCCACCAGGCGTGTCTGCTTCCTTGAGCCATGGCCTTCCCTGGGATGGAAAGTCATTGATAAGCCAGGGAGATGGGTTTTTTATGAAAGACCCTCAATACTTCCTACTGTAAAACAGAAACCAGGGGACTTCCCTGGTCGTCCAGTGGCTAAGGCTCCAAGCTCCGAATGCAGGAGCCCCTGGGTTCAATCCCTGGTCAGGGAAATAGATCCCACATACCATCGCTAAGAGTTCATGTGCTACAGCTAAAGATCCCAGACCCAGTGTACCCAACTAAGAAAGGCCTGGCACAGCTAAAGATCCCAGACCCAGTGTAGCCAACTAAGAAAGGCCTGGCACAGCCAAAGATCCCAGACCCAGTGTAACCAAGTAAGAAAGGCCTGGCACAGCTAAAGATCCCAGACCCAGTGTACCCAACTAAGAAAGGCCTGGCACAGCCAAATAAATAGATGAGTATTTCAAAACAAAACAAAAAACCCCAAAGACCTCTAAGGACCTGGCAGAACTTTCCAGTTCCCTAACAGTCCAGCTCTCCACCTCTAACAGAACCATGCTGCCCCCCTGCCCAGCCAGCCTGCCCTCCCCCAGAGGGCCTCAGGCAACCACCCACCCCTCCAGCCACTGTCCAAGATACCCCCACGCCCTACTCACACCCACACCTCATTCTCCTCCCTGAGCGTTGGAAGATTGCTCTTTTGGTTATCACCTCATGGGGATTTGGCCCTTCTGGAAGCAAGTCTTGACACCTGGGGTGGGGCCTGGCCTCAGATGGATGGGGCCAGGAAAGAACAGAAGTAGTGGGATTTCCTTGGTGGTCCAATGTTTAAGACTCCTCACTTCCAAGGTAGGAGTTTGATCCCTCCCTGATTGGGGATGTAAGATCTCACATGCCAAAAAAAATTTTTTTTAAAGAAAAAGAAAAGCCAGAACTAGTTAAAACATATACTTCAGCAGAAATAAGATGCAAAAGAAGTTGGAGGAAAAGCAAGCCTTCCCACCAGGAGCCCTGGACAGACAGCTTCCCCCACAGGCTTCCTCCGGAAGTCCTGTTTTTCTGGACATCAGCTTGCATCGAAAACATCTCAGGGCACACATGTATGCAGAGTAAGAGATTTCTTAGAAGATGCGATGACTTCTCCATTTTGTCCAGAAATGGCCGCTGCTGAGCTATTTCACTCCCTCTTTCACTCCCCTGGTCAGGCTTCCCCGGTAGCTCAGTCAGTAAAGAATCTGCCTGCAATGCAGAAGACCTGGTTTCGATCCCTGGAGAAGGGAATGGCAACCTACTCCAGTATTCTTGTCTGAAGAATCCCATGGACAGAGGAGCCTGGCTGGCTGCAGTCCATAGGATCACAAAGAGTTGGACACAACTGAGCAAGTAAGGCCAGCCCGGGGCAGGGGCAGTAGGGATGCAGGTTGCCCACTGCCCGGGGCAAGAAACAGGTGTCTGAGCCCAGGAGGACCTCCAGCAGTGCCCCCAGAGTTCAAATAGAACTTCCCAGATGAAGTTGGGGTAAGCTAGCTGGCTGCATCTTTCCAGCACTAACACTTTGAAGCTTTGAAGCGGGTTGGAAATGCTCGTAGAACTAGAACTCAGACCTTAAAGTCTGCCAGAGGAGTAAAAGAAACTGCTCTTTCTCTAATCTGACTGCTACATGAAACAATAGATATGGCAGCCTGTTTGCAGCGGGCCAGAAGAACACAAGTTGAAGGAGACTTTAAACCAGGGAGCTCACACTCAAGTCCGATAGGAGTGGTCAGGGCTCCAGCCCAGCTGCCAGGCATGCCTGGCAGAGGACGCCCTGGTCTCCTTTACTGACAGCCCCTCCGCTGAGCGCACTGCGCTCAACCCGCACAGTTGACATCCCTCTATTGACAGCCAGGGCCAGGGACACAGGAGTCCTTGTGTTTCCAAAATCCCTCACCCTCCTTCTACCCCCGTGGCTGTGTGGTGGACTCCTCATTGAAACAGAGACAGTCACCAACTGACCAGGCTGCAAAAACACTGTCCCCAAGTACCAAGGCACAGCCCGCTGTTTTTGTTCAGTCGCTAAGTCATGTCCAACTCTTTGGGACCCCGTGAACTGTAGCCTGCCAGGCTCCTCTGTCTTTTACTATCTCCCGGAGTTTGCTCAAGTTCATGTCCATTGAGTCAGTGATGCCATCCACCCATCTCATCCTTCTGGAACAGCTGTTCCCACCATGGGACAGGGACCAGGGGGGCAGAGTGAAGGATGGGGGAGTTGTCAGCCCCTACCCCACCCTTCTAAGTCCCCTGTTAAGGATTCCTAGACACCGGGACACCTCCAGGCATGCTTGGCTCACCCTGAGCCAACAGAATACTAGGACCTGCCTTGTTAGATTCCCCCAGCCTCCCCCATCCCAACCCTGCCGGCTCTGATAACTTCCTGGGGCCCCAGCTGATGAGTTTCACCCCAGAGGTGGCTGCGGCATTTTGGTGGCCAGGGCCACGGCCTTCCCGAATCCTTTTCCATTGCTCTGTAGCCCAGTCTCGGTCATCCATAACCCTCAGGAGCGGGGGGCAGGGCTGGGGCGAGAGGGGCTCTCTCTAGGCAGCGGCAGGGGCGGGGCTGGGGGGCTCCCCTAACTGCAGAGGCTAGCCTTACACACCCAGCAACACATGTCCCCCTTTATGGACAGGGCTTTCTCTCCTTGCTTAAAGGCAACTGTGAAAAGAGCAGGGCTGATTCTGGCTGCCTAGCCG
>SJXQ01010743.1:149364-173268 GCA_006408695.1 Aepyceros melampus
ACTCCTCCAGGAGCTGAGAGATGATTCAGAAGGTGATTTATAGACGGAAGGCAGAAAGCTTGGCTCCTGGCAGAGGCCTGCTGCTTAATTACATTCTTTGGGGGGTGGAGGTACGAGGGGGGCAGCAGCAGGGGAGAGCCTCCCACCCCCTCCCCCTCCAGGTCTTGTCCCTGAAGCCGCCCCAACTCCAGGCCAGTCCTTGTGGCTCCTGTTGCTGGAGAGGGAATTCCCTGTTCTCAGTGGGAGACTAGGACAGGGAGCAGGAAGAGTTCCTGAGGCGGGGTGGGTGGAGGAAAAGGAAAGAGTCCCATCTCCCAGGACTCCTGCAGGGGGGTCTGGGATGCAGAGGGGGCTGGGAAGCGGGACTGCCTCGGGAAGATCACTTGGTCTCCTCTCAGCTACTGGGCAGTTGAATATAGCTAACCCACCTGAGCAGAGGGTTTCTAGAATCTTCCTGAAGCCGCAACCCCATACTTTCCCTCCAGGGGTCTGTCCTACTTCTGGGTTCTTCCTTCACCTGGACTCCTTTTCTGTTGCTTTACTCTCAGTGGTCCGTGGGCTGGGAAGCTGGGGACCTGGCTCTGTACTCAGAGGTCGAGACTCACTTCTTTGGTATCAGGCAAACTGTGGTACATGGCACAGAAGGTTCTCCAGGCCGGGTCAGCCTTGTGTTGGAGGGAGAGAAACTCTCCTGTCCTCACATTAAACTGATATCTTAGGGAGTCACTACAGTTCAACTTGTTGTTCAGTCGCTCAGTCATGTCTGACTCTTTGCGACCCCGTGGGCCACAGCACGCCAGGCTTCCCTGTCCTTCACTATCTCCCGGAGTTTGCTCAAATAATTCAACTGCTAAAGTTAAAATCACTTCGGTGCTGTAGACAAGCAGCCTCTCGTTCGGTCGGTTAGGGGCGGTGGTGACATCTGGATTCTTTCTATGAACGCTGACCCGTGCGGCAACGAGTCTGCGACATTTCTCCACTACTTCTTAATTCCCATGCAGCCTTCTTCACAGCTTCGAAACCCAAACTCCACCTCTCATTCTTGAGGCTAGCAAGGTGTGTCGGGGGCAGGGGGTAGGGGAGCGCAGGCTGATGGACTCTGTTTATCTGTTTGCAGCTTGGCGTGCACAGCTGGGAGGAGTTGGCAGGGGTCAGGATGGGGACACTAGACAGCTCTCTGGTTCCCCCTGAGGCGGACCTTCTCAAAATGGCCTCATTATGTGTGTGGAGTAAATTCCAGCAATGTCAGGCACACCCATACATCTAGGGGAAGTATGTTGGGAGACAAGATGGGGCAGTGTGGGGTGGTGGGAGGTTTCTGGGCAGGGAGTTAGGGGACCTGAGACCTGGTTCTGCCACTGATTGCGGTGTGACATTATGCAAATCCCTCCGCTGTTCTGGGCCCCAGCTGGACATGCTGCTGGCCTTGGACTGCTAGCTATTTGGACTATCTGTATCTCTTTGGGCGGGTGGTGTCATTGAGAGGAGACCTCAGGGCAGGGTGGAGAGTGTTGAGCACAAAACTTTACACTCAAACAGCTGTGAGATCACACATAGTCTCTAACCTCCCCCAGGCCTCGGTTTTCTCCTCTGCAAAATGGGCGATGATGAGGAAGCCCTTTGCCCTGCCCACCTGCAGGGGTGTTAAGAGCTTCAGAAGGAAGGATTTTTACAAAAGTCCTTGAGAAGCAGAAAACCTCTCTATTGTCGCTAGTCTTGCCAGAGAAGAGGAGTAAGGTACAATCCCTGGTCAAAGAGTGCTGATGATGGACCCGCCAGGAGTCTGAGTCTTTGAGCTTAGAGATTTGGTATTTCCAGCAGAGGAGGAAGGAATGGAACCCAGACAGGGGGGTTCTCAGCCCCTTCTTGCGGTGGTCTTAAGGTTCAGTAGGAAGCACCGAGGGGAGGGAGCAGAGTTTGGAGGTCAAGTGGCCACAGAGAATGCCCAGGTTCACCCAAACTAGTACAGAGATTGCAGACCTGACCTGAGCTCAGCCAGGCATGGGATTCCTCAGCAGGGACACGGTGATGGAAGGTGGGAAGAAGGCGAGGAGCGGGGAGGGTAAAGGGCCAGGAGCCAGAGGGCTCTTCTGAGGCCTGTGGCCACCAGGAAATCCTCATCACCTGGATGGAGACTCGCACACTGGGAGACAGTTCACTCCAGCTAGGCTGGAAAAGCAGGAAGGACCGTGTGTGTGTGTGTGTGTGTGTGTGTGTCTGTGTGTGTCTGTGTGTGTGTCTGTGTGTGTGCGTATGGTGAGGGGGATGGGAGCAACAGGACCAAGCGCCCTGCCCCTGGGCACAGAGTCCCACTTATCTGCCAGAGCCAGCTGGGCCAGCGAGGAAAGCCAATCTCCACGCAGGGCCCATTAGGAATGCAAATAGGGACTATGGCGGCAGGAGCGAGCCAGCCTCTCACATCCTGTCCAGCTCCTCAACACGTATCTTCCTAACCTGGCTGGCATTCTTTCTTTATTTCTTTGGCTGTGCCACGCAACACATGAAATCCTAGTTCCCTGACCAGGGATCAAACCCGTGTCCTCTGCATAGGAAGATGCATTCTTAATCCCGGACCATGAGGGCAGTCCCCCTAACCTGGCTTTCTGAGGCTGTCTCTCCCCTGCTCTAAAACCTCCCATGTGTCTGCACTTTTGAGGACACAAAGGCACTACCACGTCAGGTGTACCTTTCATAAGCCCCCAGGAGTCCCTCTGTGTGTGTTCATGGAAACACTTTGCTATCCCTTCTCTCCTCTCCCCACACTTAGCTGCTCAAATTCCATTTTGCCTTTGAGTACGTGCTTGCTAAGTCAATTTAGTCATGTCTGACTCTTTGCAACCCCCATGGACTATAGTGCGTCAGGCTCCACTGTCCATTAGATTCTCCAGGCAAGAATATCGGTGTGGGTTGCCGTTTCCTTCAGCAGGGGATATTCCTGGCCCAGGGATTGAACCTGCGTCTCCTACATTGGCAGGCGGCTTCTTTACCACTAGTGCCTTTGAGACCCAGATCAAAATCCTCTCTCTCTGAGATTCCAGATCTACTGTCCAACAAGCAGAGAATATGCATCCCGCCCTTCTCTTCCCATGACTCCCCAGGACAGCTATGCCCTGTATTCCCAGCGCCCTTTCTCATGGGCCCTGGGCATCTTCTAGACTGCACATGTTATTACTTATTTATTGGGATGTGCTAGGTCTTATTTGTAGCATGCGAGATCATTAGTTGCAGCATGCGAACTCTTAGTTGTGGCATGTGAGATCTAGTTCCCTGACCAGGGATTGAACCCAGGCCCCCTGCATTGGGAGCTCACGGTCTTAGCCACTAGACCACCAGAGAAGTCTCACATATGAGTTCTCGTCACCTTGTGCTTGCCTCCCCCAGTGCCGAGCATATAATGGGGGTCAGTAAACAAAAACATAACTCCATGCTATGTGTAATACACTCGGTAAAGGCACGTGGGCAGTGGAGGTTCCTGAGTGCCTTAGGAACACGTGAATCATGACAGTGTCATGAGCAGACCTAAGGAGCAGAATAAATTAAAACCTCATCCCTGGGTGTGACCCATGGCTCTGGGTGCATTGTTCTGCTGACTTTGAAAGGTAGCAGAACCTGGGTCCCGTCGCTCAGCTTAGGCCCCAAGTGGCTAACAGCTCTGAGGTTCAAAGCACGCCCAAGAGGATGCAGCCCTGATCTGAGTGGGCTGCCGTCCCAGGGGCTGAGGTAAGCTTCATCTCAAGGTCTCAGTTCCCCAAAGAATTTTTTCCATCCCAACTCCATTTGCAAATAATTCCTATTACTGTTTTATTTCTCAACAGGTCATATGATGCTTACGTGTCTGAGTCTTAGTTTAAAAATCTCACTTGGCGTGGCCTGTTTCCCCATCAAGGAGCACGTCAGTATGTTTGGTAATGCTGTGTGTGTGCTGGTGTCCGTATACACATCATGAGTTAGAACAAAACTCTGTCCATTTTATAGATGGAGGACTCAGGTCTTAAAGCCTGGGCTCTGAACTCAGCTCTTCTGGGGCCAGAGCTTTTCCCTCCCACTGCCATTCAGATGCAGAAGTGGAGTTCTGCGTTTGCTACAAGAGCAAGGATTTACTTATTCGTATTCTAGCTTGTTCCTCAAAGGATGACTTTCAGTCAAGATTACATTTGACCTTCAGCTTGAAAGCTGCCGCTTTGGGTTTGTTAATACTATTTCTGAACCTCTGGGAGTTTTCTTTTTTATTTTACTTATTTTTGGCTGCACTGGGTCTTCGTTGTTGAGTCTGGGCTTTCTCTAGTTGTAGCGAGTTGGGGCTACTCTCTAATTGTGGTGCACAGTCTTCTTATTGAGGTGGCTTCTCTTGTGGTGCCTGGGCTTAGCTGCCTGAGGCACTTGGGATATTCCCGAACCAGGGATGAAACCCATGTCCCCTGCATTAGCAGGCGGATTCTTAACTGCTGGACCACCAAGGAAGTCCCTGGGAGGTTTCTTACTTGGGCACTTGTGCAAGTCACTGGCAAGCTTTCTACATGTACGAAGCTGGCAGTAGTGGCCTCGTGACCATTTGGGTATGGGTGGAGGGAGGTGGCCTTGGGCAAGTCACTGCTTCCTGGGCCTCTGTTTTCTCACCTATTAAACTGGAAGGAGGCAGAGTCATAACCTCTCACCTCTCACTTTACTTTCAGCTGTAAAAGTTCTCATTCTTCTTAATCCCTTATACTCCTTTGCATCCAATCCCATCACACATACTAGAAAACAATCAGAATCTTCTTTCTTTCCCAAACCAATTCTTATGTTCATGTTTGTGATACAGATGATTTTTTACTTGACTTTTACAATCCAATATTCACCTAGATTTCCCCCTGAGGAACTAGTGTGATTTCTCCTTGTTGTTAAAGTATGTTTCCCTTTAAGTCCTGAGTGTCAGAAAACTCAAACATGAACTCAGTCCTTGCACCTGCATTGACCTCTGCTTGTTATCTTCTTCACCTTGATCCTGATTTTCTCTTTTCATTTTGTTATTCAATCCCTGTGTTCTGTGTTACAAGCTCCTTGAGGGCAGGCTCTGTCTCCCACACCACAGCCTTCTCTATGCTGGGCAAGCTCATAGTAGATGCTCAATAACATTTGTTGTTGTTAGAATGAATATTTGCTGTCAGACAATTCAAATCCTTCTGGAGGGACTTCCCTGGCAATCCAGTGGTTAGGACTCCATGTTTCCCCTACAGTAGGCACGGATTCAATGCTTGGTTGAAGGGAACTAAGATTCTCCATGCCAAAAAACAAAAGAACAAATCCTTCTGGAAAGAGGTAAGGTAAAGGTAAATTTAAAAAAATCTTTCTATATCATGGAGTTGGCCCTGACCAGATATTAATAGTTTTGGATTGCAAGAATTCTGATTAGTTTCTGTTTCTTTGTCATCAGAATTTCCCCCCAAGTCTACAAAAGCATTGTCTTTGGGGAAGTCACCATCTATTCATTTCTGCAAGATCCGCTTCATTCTAAACTTGAAGTTGGTACATACTTTTTCTCTTCGGAAGCTCTTGTTTCTGGCCAACGATCGTGCTTTCCTCTTTCCCTGGCTCCTTTCACACCTGGTTTCTCCCAGCTTCCCTTTCCCTCAAGCCAGCCAGTGCTACTGTGGCCATTCTGCAGGTGGCGGGGTGCCCTGGTAGCATCCTCCCTGCCTCTCCAGCTGGCCTGCTTCCAACTCCCACCCCCAGCCATCGAGAGAACGACTGTCACTGTGGGCACAGGTGGGAAGGAAGAGGGAGGCTGGCCGAATGAACATCATGCATGATAAACACCAGATCCCTTGCTGCCAGCCAGGCCCTTCCCAATAGCAAAGCCCTAGAGGGGCACTGGCTTGACCTGGGAAATGCCAAGCCCTCATCCAAAGGATGGAACCTCAAGGAGGGACAGAGAATGGCTGGCGAGGGATGCCAAGCTGGCCTCACCCACCTGCCAGCAAGGTGTTCTCTTGGCCTCTCACCTCCTCTCTGCTTCTGCATCTCTAGAGACCTCCGTCCTCAGCCCCTGGACTTCAGGAAGGAGAATGTGTAACCACAGGCATAGTGGTCCTTCATCTTAACTGAAGCTTCTGCAGGAGAAATTCTGGAGCCTTCCTTAGCTATCAGTAAGGAGGAGTCTAAGACCTTGACACTGTCCTTGAAGCTAAAAGAGCCCCATGAGATTAGCATCTTCACCTCCACTTTAAATTTTTTTTAATATTTTGCTATTTATTTGGCTGCACTGGGTCTTAGCTGCACGTGGCTCTTTGATCTTCATCACAGCACGTGGAATCCTTAGTTGCAACATACAGACTGTTAGTTGTGGCAGATGAATTCTTAGTTGCAGCATGTGGGACCAGGGATCAAGCCCAGGCCCCCTGCTCTGGGGGTGTGGAGTCTTAGCCACTGGGCCGCCAGGGTGGTCCCTTTATCCCCATTTTATCTGTGAGAAAACTGAGGCTCACAGAGCCCAGGCAAGGAGCTGGGAAGCCAATGGGGGAGGCAAGATTTACCAGCCAGCTAAGGAAACATGCCATACACATGACTGCATCCGTATAACAGCCTCAGGAGGCCGATACTCTTATTATCTCCATTCTACAGATGAGGAAACTGAGGCCCCGAGGAAGCCACTCCATTACCCAAGGCTCCACGGCTGGCCAAGCCCAGAACTCCAACCATGGCATAGACGGCCTGAATCCAGGCTTTACAGTCGGTACCACCACATCTTGACAGCCAGGAGCTTCCTCCTCAGGTCTGACTGCAGTCTTTCCTGACTTAGTTCAAGCCTCGGTTCTCTCTAGTTTTCTAGGGTCATGAGCATCATGGGAACTTCAGCTTGCACTCAAGGATGAGGGTGCATTGCTCAGTGAGTCTTCCCTCCCAGATGACCCAGTCTCCTGGATGCCTTTAACCATCTTGTTCTCCTGATCTCTTTCCAGCTTCTGTACATCTTCTTGCCAGTTCTGTGACCCACAGCACTGCATTAGACCAAGGCAAAGGGATCCTGCCAGGCCCTTCAGATTAGGGGGTTTCACTCTCATCTCTTAAGGCTACACCTCTCCCTGCAGGGTCAGGTATCTGGAGTTCAAGGGGTCATACCCACAACACCTCACCCTTAGCCATGCTCTTGGTACTCAGAAATATACCCAAGGCACTGGAAGTGCCTAGTTCCATTGTCTATCAATCTACTTCTGGGCTGGGCAGGCCTCAGCCTGGGGTTTGTCCCACCAGGGAAGCCATGCTGATGGGTGGGTGTGCCCTTAGGGATGAGAGGTGGTCAGTGGAGGGCCATCTGCAGGGCCTGTGGATGGAGCTTGGAGGTTCAGTCAGAGTGTCCAGTGTGGGTGGAGCAGGAATGAGCAAGTTGCCGGCTGTGGGCTGGGGACTGGCTCTCTCCATGTCACTTTCTCTTATTTTTTCTGTTTCCTTTTAAAAAAAAATTATTTTGGAGGATAATTGCTTATAGTACTGTGTTGGTTTCTGCCATGCATCAACATGAATCAGCCATAGGTATACACATATCCCTTCCCTCCTGAACCTCCCTCTCCCCTCCCACCCCATCCCACCCTCTAGATTGTCACAGAGCCCTGGGTTTGAGCTTCCATGTCAGTTTCTAGCTCAGAATGCCATGGAGAACCTAGCCTTCCATGTGGCGAATAAGGTATTTTATCAAGATGCTGCTTAAGTTGCTTCAGTCATGTCCAACTGTGCAACCCCATAGATGGCAGCCCACCAGGCTCCTCTGTCCATGGGATTTTCCAGGCAAGAGTACTGGAGTGGGTTGCCATTGCCTTCTCCGATTTTACCAAGATAAGATGATAGAATTTTTTAAGCTTATTATTGAAGTATATCTACCAAAAAGTACATGAATTATAAGTGAACAGCACACTGAGTGGATAAAATATATATTTTTATTGAATTATAATTAATTTACAATGTTGTATTGGTTTCAAGTATATAGCAAAGTGATTCAGTCATACATACGTATATATTCTTTTCAGATTATTTTCTATTATAGGTTATCACAAGGTATTGAGTGTAATTCCCTATGCTATACAGTAGAACCTTGTAGTTAATCTATTTCATATACAGAAAATATATTTAACAGCTTGTTAACCTGACATGAATCCATTAAATATTGGGCACCTGGTAGATGAGACTTCATTTAATATTCTCACCCAGACCCTGTAAGTGAACCAACCAGGCCTGGGGGCTTGGATAGGAAGTGGAGTCCCTCAAGGTGTGAATAGCACAGAATCTGCTTTGTCCATCTTTGCATTATCTCATGTTCCTGGCTTGGTGGGTTGACATCCTTTTACTGGGTTGGCCAAAAAGTTTGTTTAGGTTTTTCCATAACATCTTACAGAAAAACCCAAACAAACGTTTCGGCCAATCCAATATTTAGCACTTCTAGCTGCCTCACCACGTGTGGTTACTACCTCTTACCTTCAAGTCCCTTTTGTTTGACTGAGACCTTGTCTCACCCACTCTTGGCTTCAAAGGCTTTTCCTTCATATTTGATTGGTTTTGTCATTTTTTTTCTTTAAAAAAATATTTATTTTTAATTGATTGATGATTGGTTCACAATATTGGTTTGATTTCTCTCATACATCAGCATGAATTAACCAAGATTAATTCATATGTCCTCCCTCTGTGCCCTCCCTCTTGAATCTCCCTCCTACCTCTCACCCCTTCCCACACCTCTAGGTTATTACAGAGCCTCAGTTTGAGTTCCCTGAGTCCTACAGCAAGTTCCCATTGGATAACTATTTACATATGTTAGTGCGGTTTTGTCATTTTAAATGGCCCAACAGAAGAGCATTCAGCCAGCAGCTCTGACTGATGTTTTACTCTCCTGTTTTTATTATATTTAATTTTTTTACCTCTTTAAACTTTTTAAATTAAAAAATGTTTATTGAAATATAGTGATTTTCAATGTTGTATTAGTCTCAGGTGATGTTCTGCCCTCTTTAGCATGGCTTGTAAAACCCAGAATGATTTAGCCTTTCTCTGATTCTCCACCCTAACTCGCCTCCCACCCAAACATTTTCACCCTATGACCTACCTTCAGCTGCACAGGTAAGAGTGTGAACTTTGGGTGATACAGTCCTGGACTCCGGATGGTTCTGCCTTTAATATCTGGGTGACCTGAACCTGTCTGAACCTTAGCTTTTTCTCTGCAAAACAAAAAGTAAAGGAACAACCTGTGAGAGATTTCGAGGTGTCCATGCTTTGCCTTCAGTGTTGCTTCATCATCTGGGGTGTTCTTACATGACCTTGCACCTCCTGGCCCGTGCTCTTTCTCCACCTTCTTCGGAATGACCTCCGTGAACTCCTGTCCGTTCTTGGAAGCACAGTCCAGGCACCGCCTTCTCTCTGCTGCCTTCTTTCACACCCGACTCAGCCCCTTCCAGGTGCATCCATTTCATTGATTAGACTGTGAGTGTCCTGCAGGCAGGACCGGGTCTCCATCACCTTTGTGCTCACATCACAAGGATAGCGCAGGGCACACATGTTATCCTCCAAGACGGGTTGTAGGATGAAGGGACCCCACTGAGAGTCACCTGCCAGTCACAGGCTCAGTCTGCTAGATTCCCATCGCTTCCGCAAGGCCCTCCTGGGAAGACCTGGGGCCCGTGTCACTAGTTACCTCTTTCCAAGGATCTGTCTTATCTTCCCAACTAGACAGTCAGCCCCTCTGACTGACAGAGGGCAGGACTCTGCTCTGTGTCTTCATATCTCTAGTGAGCTCCACACGTGGTCCTCAGTGTGGCAGGAGCCCAGCTGGTAACAGTGATGGCTGGTTGGCCGACACACTGAGCTCCTTCTAAGCAAGCTCGCAGCTGGGCTAGCTGGTTCCCACTCTCTGGGACAGCTTTTCCCCTCACTCTGTGATTCCCTAAAGAGTCTGTCTCTGAGCTTCTAGCCTCTATGCACAAAGGCAGCATGGTGTTTCAGAAAGAGGAGTAAAATCAGCCTTGGTGCGAATCTCAGTTCTACTTAAAAGCTGTTTGCGCCATTAAAGAAAAAAATCTCTGACTCTCAATTTGTTCATCTGTAAAATGGGGGTTGTAAAATGGGGGTTAAAATTACTATCTCAGGGCAGTTGTGAAGATAAAATGAAATAATACTCAGGAACCAAGTTAACGATGAAGATGAATAAATTAAGGATGTTCTGAAGGTCATTCTTAAGCAACAAAGGTCATAAAATATTTTATCCCGACTAGGTTTCTTTGGGAATAGAAAGATCTGAATTCTTTCCAACACAGGAAAGGCCATACTCAGGGAAAGCCATTTGCTTTATGTTGGGTTATCCCAACTAATTAACCTGTTTGAAGAAAAAAGTGGGGAAATTCCCTGGCAGTCCAATGGGCCCAAATTTGATCCCTGGTTGAGGAGCTAAGATCCCATAGGCTGTGTGGTGAGGCCAATAAATAAATAAATAATAAGATAAAAAGTAAGAAGTTGGCAGTAAGAGTCCCCTGGTTGCCCAGTGGTTAGGATTCCATGGCTTCCACTTCTGTGCAGATTGACTGGGTTCAATCCCCAGTCAGAGAACTGAAACCCTACAAGCCGTGCAGAAAAAAAAGTGGGCGATGGCATGTGGCAGAAGTCTGCGACTAGGTGGAGCCAAGGCAATGTGGACTCCAGTCTGACCTTGTGTTCTGGTGTCCTGTTCAGGCAATATACTTACAAAGGCCTCCAGTTCTCAGGAAGTGAAGCGTCAATCAAAGGTGGTGACTGTTGGAGTTTTTTAGGGGGTTCCAAGGACTGGTCTTGTGGGTCTACTATGGCTGTAGTTAATGGTCAGCACTGGCCATTTCATCCCTGCACAGCACAGTGAGGAAGTTTGGTTGGGGTACTGGGTGGCCTGGGGTTGGATGCAGGCTGACCCAGGGATGGCACTCACGGTGCCCTTCCATCCTCCAGGGGAGAAGAGCCTGCTGGACCACAGGAAGGAAGGTGAGGAAACTGAGGCACAGAGGCCGTGGAATGTTTTTGATTGCAGACTGATACAAAATATTTTTTATTATGTGATACTTGACGCATACAAAAGAGTAAGCAGGCCGTGCATGAGTGCTAAGTCGCTTCCCTCGTGTCCTCGTCTTTTGTGATCCCATGGACTATAGCCCGCCAGGGTCCCCTGCCCATGGGGATTCTCCAGGTTGGAGAATACTGGAGTGGGTTGCCATACAACCCACATCTCCAGGGGATCTTCCCCACCTAGAGACTGAACCTGTGTTCTAATGTCTCCTGCATTGGCAGGTGGGTTCTTTACCACTAGTGCCACCTGGAAAGCCCCAAACATACCATAAATACAGGCTATAATAACAAGATGAAAACCAGGGCCTGGCCACACCCCCAAAGAACCAGAATATGATCAAGATCATTATATCTGTCTGTGGTCTACTCCCCTTCCTATCCTGCTGTGTCCCTCCAGGCAGGATCTCATCCTGAATTTTGTGTATTTATTCTATCATTTATTTATTTATATTGGTCACGCTGTGCTGGCTTGCGGAATCTTAGTTTCCCAACCACGGACTGAACTCAGAGACATAGCAGTGAAAGTGTCAAATCCTAACCAGTGAACCACCAAGGAATTTCCTATTCCATCACTTAAATAATAGTTTTTCCAGCTAGAAATGCCTAGACAATATACATATATATATTGTTTATTTTTATTATTTTATTAAAACCTTAAAAAATTGAAGTAGAGTTGATTTACAATATTGTGTTAGCTTCAGGTTACAGTGAAATTATTTAGTAATCTATATATACATATTCTTTTCTAGATTCTTTCCGTATAGTTTATTACAAAATACTGAGTTATAGTTCCTTGCTCTATATAGTAAGTCCTTGTTGAGTAGCTACTGTATATATATTCATGGTAGTGTGTGTGTGTTACTCCCAGATTCTTTTTTAAGAATTTGTGTATTTATTTGCTGTGCTAGGCCTTCACTGCTGCGTGCAGGCTTTCTCTGCTTGCAGTGAGCAGGGGCTACTGGCCAGTTGTGGCGCATAGGCTTCTCATTGCGGTGGTTTCTCTTATTGTGGAGCACAGGCTCTAGGACACGTGGGCTCGGCAGTTGCGGTGCACAGGCTTAGTTGCCCTGCCTAATATGGAATCTTCCTGCACCGGGAATTGAACCCATGTCCCCTGCATTAGCAGGTGGATTCTTCACCACTGGACCACTAGGCCAGTCTGCAAATTAAGTCCCCTCGCTAAAGTGAGGGAGTGAGTCCTTCCTCCCTCACTTTTTGTTTTTTTTAAGCATTATAAAAATTGTGTTATGTTGTGTACCTTCTCTGCTGTGATTTAATGTTCCCCCAGCCCCATCAAAGCCAAGCAAGGCACATTGCTCTCCTGGCTCCCTCCCTGCCCTTCTGTCCCAATGGATCACCCTGCCTGAGTCACAGCATAATATCTTTCAGGTGCCACTTCAGGGAAGACCGGAGGTGACTTCTCCTGAGCCTTTATCAAAACTGCTGGGGCTCCCTCCTTCTGAGAGAAAAGCCATGAGCTCCGAGGCGCACATCAGAGACCAGATGTGGCTGCCACCACCTGCTGGCATCTCTGTCCTCCCAGCTTGGCCCTTCCTCATCCTCTCTTCCTGCCCTGGAGCAAAATCCTACTTCCTTGTGCTTGACCACTCTGTCGTGTCCGACTCTTTGCAACCCCACAGACTGTAGCCCACCAGGCTCCCATGGGGATTCTCCCGGCAAGAATACTGGAGTGAGTTACCATACCCTCCTCCAGGGGATCTTGCCATCCCAGGGATTGAACCCAGGTCTCCTGCATTCCAGGCGGATTCTTTACCATCTGAGCCACTAGGGAATCCTTCCATAAAGTGATCTTAGATAAAGTGGTCTTAGGGTCCCTTTCCTGACCAAAAAACTCTTTTTTATCACTCCTCCAACTGGCCATGACTTCCTGGAATGTTTCAAAACTCCATTTAGAGCTATCATCTTCTGGGAATCTTCCCAGTCTAACTTCCACCCTCTCTCTCAGCTCTTCTGCACACCTTTTTTTATGTCACAGCAGGAAGTTACAAACTGTGCTTCTTACACCAGTCCCACAGAGTCCTGCTGAGAAGGGCTTTGGGGGTCAAATAAGTTTGGGAAGTGCCACCTGCTACTTCCAGACTCTTGGTGTTTATGGTGCTCATTAGCATATTAGTATTTTCTCAGCATGTTGGCAACACAGAGAGGCTTGCAGGGATGGTCTTTGGTTAGTTTGTTTTCCAAAAATATTTACTGTCTCAAGTAAAAACTTATTACTTGTTTGGAGATGTGATATAGAAGATTTTCCAGCCCCTTTCATATGTCAGTTTGTCCTTGTGATCTTATTCTTCTCAGCAACTGGACTGTAATTCCTCTGACTTTTAAAAATCATCCTTTGTGAACTAGTTTAGTCCAGAGCACCTATCCCAGAGGGTCTTGAGTTGAATGAACGAATGAAGCCATCAGCTAATCAACTGGTCAATTAAGTTTAATCCTCTTTCCTGTAAGGCTGGCAGATACCAGACCCAGCTGCTCATTGTAGCCTGGGGATATGCGTGTCTCTGGCCAATGTTAGACCTTTCCCATGGTATTTCTACAAAGCCTAATTCCATCACCCCTGGTAGACTGTATCTCTTGCATTAGGCTTCCTATAATTTGCTTTTTAGGCATCTGTCTCCCTGTGAGTCTGGGAGCCTCTGCAGGGCAAGGACCATGTCACACTCACCTCTCTGGGTTCCCATAAACGGGTGTTCAGTCCCCACTGAACACCGAATAATGAACCTCTCCACCAACTGCATCCAGAGAGCTGGTGGTTAAGACCACAGTCTCTGGAGCCAGACTGGATGAGCCCCCAAACTACCTGGGTAACCTCGGGCAAATTACTTAATCGCTATACTTCAATTTCCCCACTCTAATGAGGGTGATGATAGCAATACCTTCCTTACAGGGTCGTTGGGAGGGTTAAATGAGTTAATGCTGGGAAAGATTGAGGGCAGGAGGAGAAGGGGACGACAGAGGATGAGATGGTTGGATGGCGTCACCGACTCAGTGGACATGGGTTTGGGTGGACTCCAGGAGTTGGTGATGGACAGGGAGGCCTGGCATGCTGCAGTTCATGGGGTCGCAAAAAGTCAGACAAAACTGAGAGACTGAACTGAACTGATGTGAAACAGTACCTGGCGTGGAGAATGGCATTGGTCTGTGTTAGCACTTATAACAGCAAGTACTGTCTAGTATACCAGGGATTATGATAAAGTCTTTACCTACCTCCTTTCAATGACACCTCCCTCTAGTCTCTGTAAAGTAATGATGTTTGGGAATTCCCTGGCTGTCCAGTGGTCAGGACTCTGGGCTTCCACTGCAGGGGACACGACTTCCATCCCTGGTCAGGGAACTAAGATCCTGGCATGCTGCAGGGCGGGGCCAAAAAATTAAGTAGGTGATGTTTACATTTTTTGGGTTAGGAAGCTAAGTCCTCCCAAGAGGACACGAAGTGGCGGCAGCAATGGGACCAGGACTCAGGTCAGACAGATCAGCCTGCTCACTCCTCAGGGATGGGGCAGCTCTTCTACCTCTTGTCACCTATAATTACCCCCCGGTGAGAACCTGGTTTATCCTCTACTCTTCCCAAAGAGATGGAAATCCATGGCAGGGTTGGGTTCTAGGTGTGCGCACGTACAGAATAGAGAGCGTGTACGCATGCGCATAAGGGAGCCCGCGTAAGCGAGACCAAACTCAGGACAGGGCGGTTGCCAGCACCCCCGTAGTAGACCCAGAAAGACCAAGATATTAAGGCAGGACTTTGAGAATATACAGCAGAACAATCACCCGTGAGTTAGCAATGCTTCCAAACAGCCAGCAGTATCCTGGAATTGCTTGGTATCACTGCCCTCAGGACCTCACCGGGTTCCCTGTGTGAGCTGGGAAATGTTTGCAGGCAGGACACCTGTGATCGCTTTTAGCCAGGTAGGTTGTCTGGTGAAAGAAAGATTCCTGAGGTTAGCAGCCAAAGATTAGGTAGGGTTCTCAAGGGGCCTCCAGATTTGGTGGGGGCGCATCCCTGACTTCTGAGATGAACAACGTGGAGTCACTTTCCCCATGTGTCCGCTGGCCTTCACAGACCCCCGAGACTGACTCTGTTCTATCCCCAGAAGCCACGGGCTTGACTGTCTTCTTTCCATCCTGGCCAGGGCTTTATTCTAGCACCTGCTGGGGTCTGGCCACACAAGAGAAGTGCAATGTGGGGGCCTTGGGGGAGGGGCCAAAGGCGGTGACGTGAAGGTAGCAGGTCTGTGATGCCCGGTCGGAGGCTGTTCCTCTTGGAGCAGAAAGATTGGGGTCTTCCTTCCAGGCGGGTGAGGGGCTGCTCCCTCAGCATCTGAGCACAGGTCCCAAGGCCCCACACGGTGGCCACAGGGCTGGAGTGAATGGGGAGGGTCTCCCATCAGGTGTCATTAGGCAGAGGCACCCATGAGTGGAAGCAGCTGGTGAATCTGGCAGCTGGGGGTGGGAGGGTGGGAGAGGGGGAGGATGCTGAGATCTTCCCGGCCTGGAAAGAGGAGGGAGTGCCCAGGAATCAGCTGACTGATTGGGCTACGAATGTGTTGTCCACTTTTAGACTTTGATCCTCTTCTTGTGGTGCAGTGTGTTCTGTGAACAGAGGAGGGTCTGAACGCCTTAAAGACTTGGAAGCAACACCCCTGCCCCAGGCTGATTTCTCTGGTCCCTCAGCCCCCGGGATCCTGCGTGAGACCCCCCCTTCCCGGGGCCATGGAGCCTCCTGTGGGCTTTCGTTTTGTGCCAGCTGACCCCCCCCACAGTGTTCCTTCCAGCTCTGAAGAGTTCCTTTATGAGGGGGGGGCAGCCTTGTGTCGGTCCCCACTTCACTACCTGTGGGATCTAAACGCATCGGCTGGGACCTCAAGCCCTGGCCGATTCCCTCTTTTTGCTCCGCGGGTTTTGGTGTTTTGAGTCACATCTCTGTCCCAGAAGTGCCCTTCCTCTTCCTTTTGTCTTGTAAAGACCCTCCCCAGGGCGCAGCCCTTTGAGGTCTGTGGGTCGCCTGAGCCCACCCTGCTCTGTGTCTCCCTTCGCTTGGTCTTCCTGCCTCCACCAGGACGGCCTATAAGCCGACTGCTTCTCTCTGCCTGGGCATGTAGCCTGCCCATTCCATTATACCGCCCTCCAGGTTAGAGACGCGACACTGTTCTGTGTCTGGGTCCATGCAGAACACACAATGGGTGCTGAATAAACACACACACACACACACACACATATATATATATATGGCACCCCACTCCAGTACTCTTGCCTGGAAAATCCCATGGGTGGAGGAGCCTGGTAGGCTGCAGCCATGGGGTCGCTAAGAGTCGGACACGACTGAGCAACTTCACTTTCACTTTTCACTTTCATGCATTGGAGAAGGAAATGGCAACCCACTCCAGTATTCTTGCCTAGAGAATCCCAGGGACGGGGGAGCCTGGTGGGCTGCTGTCTGTGGGGTCGCACAGAGTCAGACACGACTGAAGCGACTTAGCAGCAGCAGCATATATATATTATGGGTAATAATATAAATATATTATTTATTTGGCTGTGCCAGGTCTTAGTTGCAACGCGTGGTATCTTTGATCTTTGTGGCAGCCTGTGGGATCAAGTTCCCTGACCAGGGGTGGAACCTGAGTCCCAAGCATAGGAGCTCAGAGTCTTAGCCACTGGACCACTAGGAAAGTCCATGAATGCACATTCTGCTCAAATGAACTGGTTATCATCTGTGGGTGGGATCTAGACGGTAGAGCAAAATAGCACCAATGCAAGATTTGGAGTCAGACAGATGAGGGTCAAACCGCCCCACCCCACCACCACTTACTGGCTTATGGGCCCCCTGTCTGAGCCTCAGTTCCCTCATCTGTAGAGAGACAGGATTTTCCTGCTGGACTGTTGTGAGGATTCACTGAGATGCCGCTGAGGCTTTGCAGACTGGAAGGTGCTAGAACGTGTGTCATCTACCCTGACCTCTCTTGGAAGAGGGCCTCAGCTCATGCACCCTGTTTCACACACAGATCCCTCAAACCCCCACATGGAGGTCTCCTCCCCCCAGGGAGGCCTTGAGTGGGGGTCTGCCCTTGTCTGAGATACAGAGTGTGGAAGATGCATTACGGCCATCATGGCTGTCGTGAAGAAAGATCAGTAGGCAGGGGCGCAGGTACTTGATTTCCAGGTCTGTGAACCCAGAGAGCAGCCCGAGTAGCAGGACAGACCTGAGTACCCCTCCCCATCAGCGCGCCACCAACAACTTCCGCGTAGACCTTGTACTATTAAATGTCTCACGTCATTGCTTTGCTGACGCCACCATTTCCTAGCTATGTGACCCCAGCAAGTTACATAGCCCCTCTGAACCCATGGCAGATGGGGATAATAATCCCCTCCTTGGGTTTTTTGGGAAATTAACAGGTATGTTCCATGTAACAGTGCTCTCCATGGTGCTTGGCACTCAGTTCAGCTCAGTTCAGTCGCTCAGTCGTGTCCGACTCTTTGAGACCCTATGGACTGCAGCACGCCAGGCCTCCCTGCCCATCACCTACTCCCGGAGTTTACTCAAACTCCTGTCCATTGAGTCTGTGATGCCATCCAACCATCTCATCCTCTGTTGTCCCCTTCTTGGCACTAGTCAGGGCTCACTAACTGTTAGCTATCATTCGTAATAATAATAACCGTTCTGAGTGTCCCAGTAAATTGGCCCCCTTACTACCCTATGCAGTTGAGTAAATTACTTCCTCCTGACCTTGTTAACCACTCTGTAGCCAAATAAATGCATTCACATTACCTTATTCACCCTGGGTTTGCACCATGAACGCCTTCCCCTTTGTTTCATTGACAGCCCTGTGTGTCTCCATATATGTCTTCCCCTGTGTTTTGTGGGCACCTTCTCCGCTCTGTGGAACTCGGGCCTTAGGTGATTTATGAAGGACCCATAACTGGAGCTAATATGCTATGACTTTTTGCCCCTCATGGTGAATACACATCCTGTTAGTAGAGAGGTTGGTGATTCTTTTTTCTTTTTAACTTTAAATGTTCGCTGTGTATGTATGTGAGTGTGTCTGTGAGAAAGAGCAGTGTTGATTTTATCTTTTCTGTCTATAAAGTGTTTTTCCCCTGGAAGAAACACTTTTGTAAGAAATGTAACTGAAACAGGGGACTGCAAATATGGAAATTGCCTGAGGCACTGGCACTCGTGCCGGGGTACAGTGAGACAATGGTATACGCAGTGAGGGAGCGGGAAAGGAGGCTAGACCCAGCGGAGGTGGGTGGACAGAAGGGCTCCACCATGGACGCGTGGAGAGAAGGCATTTCTGGTGAGAGTCAAGTGGGGAATTCGAAATCCTAGACACAAACAAATAGCTGTGGGCAAGAACCTAGGAAGATGGGGGAGAAAGGAAAAAGGCCTCGGTACCTTGAACCTCAAGAGCGTTTGGTGGCAGCCTGCATTTCTGCAGAGAGAATTACCACTTAACAAACATGTACCCCCGCTGCAAAGCTAAGTAAGTTGGAAATCAGGAAGAGGGAGAGCAAGGAGCTGGAAAAACCAGAGGACACCGGACTGGAGGTTTGGGCGGCAGTGGGGAGGGTGTCATCGGATTAGGCTGTAGGAGGAAATTATTGCTTTTGAAACATACTTTCTATCTTGTCTTTCTCCTGTGCACGTTAGCCTGTGTTTTATAACGCACCTACAATGAGAACACAGTGGCTGGCTGGCTTGTGATGTAGAGCTAAGCCTATGGAGAGAGAGGGGCATGCCCGAACACTTTTTACTGATGCATTGCTGGATCAAAAACATTTTGCTTCTGTTCCCGTAAAGATGGAGACTTGTTGCAAGGCCAGGAGAGAGACAATGAGGGAGAGGAGAGCTACTTCATGAAAGGACATGGACAAAATCGTGGCTGGAAAGGACGGGCTGGTGCCGGGAGCCAGAGGGCGTGGGGCCCCTGGGGATGGATGGCAGAGGCTGAGGGGGCTCAGCTGGGCCTCCCCCGTCCTGTGACCATGGGCATGTTCTTCTCTGTGACCCAGGACAGTGTTTCTCCACGTTGCCGTCTCCTCTTATAATGGAGGAAGGGAGTCCACCACAGAGAGGAGGGGGCCCCCAGAGAAGTTAAATCCACTTCTCTGAGGATGGGGCCCCAGCATCAATAGTTTAAAGCTCCCCTGGGGCCATGTGACAGGGTAGCCAAAGCTGACAGCCAGTGACCCACAGCTCCCTGCGTGCCTGCTCAGTCGCTCAGTCTTGTCTGACTCTTTAGAGACTCCATGGACTGTAGCCCACCAGGCTTCTCTGTCCATGTAATTTTCCGGGCAAGAATATTGGAGTGGGTTGCCATTTCCTTCTGCAGGGGATCTTCCTGACCCAGCGATCTAACGGGGTTCTCTGCATTGGCAGTCAGATTCTTTACTACTGAGCCACCTGGGACGCCCCATAGGTGTTGAGATGATGCGGGCAAAACCAGGCGCCTGTGGCCCTCGAGCGAAAGAACAGGGAGAGTGAATGCGGAGACCCAGCAAGAGGAATGGGCGGCGGGACACCGGGACTGATGAATTTGGAGGGGCGCAGAGGAAGATGTTGAGGCTCGCTCAGGCAGCCTCGCCTGCGGATGGGGATGGGGCCGGGAGGAGGGGCAGCCGCCGCTTTGAACTTTCGTGGAGCCTCCCTCAACAGAGAGGGGGGCCAAGTCCAGGTGCCGGGCAGGGCTGTCTTCACCTGCGCGTGCTCAGCGCCGTGGGGGGACGGGGCGCGCGGAAGCGCTCCTGGGAATGCAGTGGAAATACCCGCCTTGAAATGNTTGCTGAACCGTTTCAGAGTAAGTTCTCCTCATCCTGACTCTTCACCCCCTGTGTTTCAAAATGTAAGGCTGACCCCTATGACCACATACCGTTATCCCTCTTAACAAAACTATTGATTCCTAATGATTCGGGTTTCTCCAGTTAGCCCCCAAATAACTTCATGTCTAGGATTTTCAAACCAGTTTCCAATTATATGATTATGTCTCATGGGTTTGCATGCATGCATGCGTGCGTGCGTGGTCAGTGAGATGTCTGACTCTTTGCGACCCCATGGTCTGTAGCCTGCCAGGCTCCTCTGTCCATGGGCTTTCTCAGGCAAGAATACTGGGGTGGGTTGCTATTTCCTCCTCTAGGGTATCTTCCTGACCCAGGGATTGAACCCATGTCTCCTGTGTCTCCTGCATTGCAGATGGATTCTTTACCCACTGAAACACCCCTCCACTGTTTTTCTTGGACACGTACACCACACACTATTTTTAAATGATTTGGACTTTTGGTGAGTTCAGGCCTGCAGCTTTGTGAGTTAGTCTGGTTGCTTCCCCATCGTGTCATTTGGTTTGTTCCTCTATCCCTCGTGTTTCTTGACAGCTGAAAGTTACTGCTAAAGGCAGAGATTCAGGTTAAACATCTTGGGCGGAAGGGCTTTCTTGGGTATGCTGGGCACTTCGTATTGCATCATCTTATACTGTGCTATTGGCATACTCTGGGAAGGTTTTTACGATCCAGGTTCCTGGACTCCTCCCTAGAGAGTCTGATTCAGTGGGGCTGGCTTTGGAGCCCAGCTGTCTGTATTTTTCAAAACCACCCCAAGTGAGCTGAGTGCCCTACTGCTGCGGCCTTCTTCCCTGATAGCAGCCAGCTGGTAAAGTCGCGATCTTGATTGTCCAAAAGGCAGGGTGGAAGGGAGTGGGCGGGGCGGTGGAGGTAGGTGAAGCCCTTGGGCCCCAGCCCTGACCAGGGCAGGTGGTCACTGCTGCCTGGGTGTGAGGTGGGGGTCCCGTCCCCTGTCAGGGAGGAGCTTGGGCTACCTGGGGCAGCTCCCAGGCTCAGATGGGAGCTCTTGCAACACCAGAGGCGCCTCCACGGACCTCTTTATGCTCCCAGTGCCCAGCCCAGGGCCATGTCTACCACGATGTGTGCTGAGTGGAAGACACGGCTTTCAGAGGAGCCCTAGGGAGCCGCTGTGAGAGTGAACTCCCAGCCCAGCAGCTCTTCTTCCCATGTTCCCTCCTGGACTCCTTCCTAAGGCTCAGATAAAGGGTTTGCAGCCTGTGGAAGCCGCAGCTGTGTGATAAGGCCCAGAGAACCCGTGGGCCCTTAGCTTGTCATGGTGGCAGCCTGTGGCGTCAGGGGAGGTGAGAATGACTGCGGTAACCAGGTGGAGTCGTTCAGTGTGGCGGGAGAGGCAGGTGTGCTGGGCCCCTTGGTGAACCAAGCACTCTGCCCAGTGCACAGGAATGAAAAACGGTTCCTCCTCTCAAAAACAGTGTTTCAGAGGAAAGACAGCGTCAATGGATAATGCAACATAAAGTGTTTCCCCCGAGGTGTGTAGAAAAACTGGGAAATACCCAGAGGGAACGGTTTAAGCTGGACACATTTAGAGGAGCTTGTAGTTTTTATTTACTTTCATTTGTGCTGGGTCTTCATTGCTGCACGGGCTTGTCTCTAGCTGCGGCGAGGGCGGCTACTCTTCTTGCGGTGCACGGGCTTCTCACTGCAGTAGTTTCTCTTGTGGCAGAGCACAGGCTCCAGAGCGCAGGCTCAGTAGTTGTGGTGCACCGGCTTAGTTGCTCTGTGGCCTGTGGGATCTTCCGGGATGAGGGGTCAAACCTCTGCCTCCTGCATTGGTAGGTGGATTCTTTATCACTGACCACTAGGGAGGCCCAGAGGGGATTTTAAAATTGGACCCTGATGGATAAATAGGAGCCCAAAATGAGTAAGACAGTTGGGTAGGCTATGTCTTGTCTTTTACCAGAACTGGACTTGAAGGGTAAAGCAGTCTGGGAACCCAGCAAAAAACCCCAGTTTGGGAACCAGCAGACTTGCCTTCTTAGAATAAGCAAGTTAACCTTGTAAGGGCTTCATTTTTCCATCTGTAAAATGGGAAAGTAACCCCAGTTTTATATAACTTAGGGGCTGGAGGAGCTGGGCAGGGGGAAAATGTTATACAACTAAAATGAGCTACAGACGCAGACATGGTTTACAAAAAGATTAGATCAGAATTCTTACTGGTGGCGTGGGAGCTGGAAAAAAATGGCAGAGGTCCAGCTGAACTTCCCTTCAAGGCCCTGCTCAGAGCCTGCCTCTTCCACCCTCTTTTCATTCTCCCTCCCCTCCCTCAGTGTCCACCGCACAGAGTGAGATGGGATTTCTCACACTCTGCTACTGACCGTGGTCACCTGCGGGAATATCTCTCAGGCACTAGGGTAGGGCACGCTGAGGAGGGCTGGAGGCTGTATTTATACACACCAGGCAGGTGATACACGTGTCCTGAGTGAAGCCTCAGTCCTCGGACTGGAGCTGTTGAGAGGGAGCTACATGGTGGAACAGAGGCAGAGTTGTGGCTGGTGGGGTCACAAGGCCTGGGTTATACTCCCCGCAGCCGTGGAGGCAACCTGGGGAAGTCTGGGCTTCAGCCCAGAGCTGGACTAGATAATAGCCAAGGTCCCAAGACTTGGACATTGTGTGGCCCGACACTGTGATAGAATGGCTGAGGCCTGTGGCCATCCACAGAAGGCTTATGTCAAGCCCCTACAGGGCATCTTATGTCTCACCGCTCCCACCTCCTGACTCCCAACTCGCAAGAGATTGGAGGGGAAACCTTCTCAGGCTGACACTTCCGTTCCCTGGGCTTTTATTAAGATCTACCTTTGTACCCAGGGAGCACCCTAGGGCCCCTGGTCCCACCATGGTTTCTAGAATGCTCAGCATCTCTCAGGGACTTCCCAGGTGGCGCTATTGGTAAAGAACTCACCTGCCAATGAAGGAGACATGAGAGACCCAGGTTCAATCCCTGGGTCGGGAAGATTCCCTGGAGGAGGGCATGGCCAGCCACTCCAGTATTCTTGCCTAGAGAATCCCGACAGAGGAGCCTGGTGGGGTGCAGTCCATAGGGCTGCAATGAGTCAAACACAACTGAAGCAACTTTAGCATGCATGCACGCACACGGCATCTCTCAGGATGATAAGTTTGTCCGCCCATTTGGCGGAGTATCATAAACCCCCAAGCCAGTCACTTAGCATCTTCAGGCTCTAGTTGCCTCATCCGTGAAGTGGTGT
Organism: Aepyceros melampus; assembly: GCA_006408695.1. Taxonomy (NCBI): domain Eukaryota; kingdom Metazoa; phylum Chordata; class Mammalia; order Artiodactyla; family Bovidae; genus Aepyceros; species Aepyceros melampus. Next base: position 172,479 of record SJXQ01010743.1, read on the forward strand.
AACCACCCTGTACAGGTCTGGAGACAGAGGCTGGGCCGCAGCTTCTAGCTCTGAAGGGTCAGGACTCGACGGACCAAGTGTGACGTGGTGTTCAGGGCTCACCTGTGAGTTCCAAAGTGCTCAGCAAAGCCAGTGCACTTGGGAGCCTGTCCCCCTGGGACACATTGTCCACCTGGGGTCCTGGTGCCCCTCAGGAGACCTTTGGGTGTCTGAGGGGGAGGCCTTGGGCTTGCCTCCTTTCTCCTCAGTGGACACACCCTGGCTCAGGCCCAGTCTTCCTGGGCTCATACCTGTCTCAAGGAAGATGCCCAGAGTTCGTGTGTCCTCTGCGTCCTGAGCGGGGACACAGCCCCGAGGACCCAAGCTGGAGCTGCTGACAGGCCAGAGAGGCAGGAGCCTCTCCCTTCCTCCCTCCCTCTCCCCGCTTCTCTAAGGCCTCTGGTCTCCCTGCTTCCTCCCAGTTCTCACCCTCTTTTCCTCCCCCTTAGCTCTGACCATCCTGCTCTGTGCCCCCCACCCCGCTACGGTCCTCAATTTGCCTGAAGGGGACGATCCCTCTCTCCTACCCCCTCCCGTTCTCCACTCAGATCAACTCCACTTTCCTATGAAATTGAGAAGGAGAAAAAAAAAAAAAAACACCCCATGCTCACAACGCAGCAAAAAACAGGTTTCAACATTTTACAGGTTTCAACATTTTTCAGGCCGCCTTGTCACATCTTATCAGATCAGCCAGGAGCCTCAGGCCAGGCACTCTGGGAGCTGCTTTGGAGAACAGAAGCTGTAACATTCC
>SJXQ01010743.1:173608-186972 GCA_006408695.1 Aepyceros melampus
CAACTCTGCGAGACCCTTGGCTTTGCATGTCCCACCCCCTCCCCAACCATCACCTTCTCTCCCTCCACAGCTGCCCAGAGCCATGGCCCCTCTGGGCTCTTAGGTGGTCTGAGGGGTCCACTTGGTCCTGAAAGGTGGCTTCTAGAAGTCGGGGAGCTGAGGGAGTCATCAGAGGCGCTCACAGAATGTCCAAGGGGCCACTTGGCCAGCAGAGCCCTGAGTTGTGTTTCAGGAGCCCTGAGATTTTAGGGAGGGAGAGGGAGATGCAGAGAGACACCCAAACCATCCTCAGCGGCTGCTGCCAGCAGGAGGGAATAGCTTTTTACTTGGGTTCCATCTTTAGGGAGATGTGTGGGTCTTGTTGGGCAGTGCAGGAGACCCAGGTCTTGTCAGCCATGGCAATGGGGACCACTGGCCTGGAACCACCCCCCTCTCTCTCTCACATTCATACCAGGCTGCCACCTTCTGGGTCCTGCCACGCTGGTGGTGACCGTGTCACACAGTGCAGAGTGACAGATCTGGGCAGGGCTGACCAAAGTCCAAAGGCCCAGGTTTCAGCCGGGACCACCTGAAGGGGAGACCCAGACCGTGGGTCCCAGCGCGAGAGAGACGAGCTCCCAGGTGGCTGTCAGGTTGGGAAGCCCCGCTGTGGGCTCAGAGAGGGACTGCCCCCCGCCACCCACCCCACTCACACACCCAGGAGGACACAGCTCTGGACTGGAGGCTTAGGATGCATCCCCGCGCTCACCCAGGGAGGAGGGTGGGGACAAAAGAGGCCCAGGGAAGGAGCGGAGGAAAGAAGGAAGGGCACGGTGACTCACTCTGTCCAAGTCTACTGGCTTCGCATCTCCTGTCTCCTGATCAGAAAACCAGGAAGCAGAGCAGACCCGGGAGCTCGGTGCCAGCGTTGGCTGAGCCTAGCCCGACCCACCTGCCTCAGGCTGGTTTCCGGAAGGCCCTCCCTACCTCTTGGCCTGAAGTTCTAGCGCCCCTGGAGTGAGGTCCCCGCCCCCATCCTCGTGCCCTACTCCCTTGGCTGTGGCATCCAACACCCCTACGATGAGGTTTCCCCACCGTCTCACTCTTTTTCCCGGTGCCCCTGGGGGAAGCGAGGCCTCAAGCATCATTCGCTGTAGGACAGGTCCCCCAGATCTGAATGTCTAGTCTCTGTCTTTCTCTTGAGCTCAGCTCTGCTTCTCCAACACTGTCTGGACCAGGGAGCCTGCAGGTCTCACCAGTCCCACAAACTTCCTCTGTCTTTTTCCCCAAACTGCTTAACCTCTTACATTCCTTTTCTTGGTTGACAGCATCTCCATCTTTCTGATCATCTTGGCTCAAAATCTTGGTCATCCTTTCCTCCTTCCCGTTGTCTCCATGTGGCCCATCCTTGCTCACTGCTTCCTCTCTGCTCCTCAGGCCACTGTTCAGAGACCCACAGCCACAGGCCCCACTAACCTAGATGGGAAGTGCTCGGGGTCCAGCTCAAATAGGCTCACCCCAGACCCATGAAACCTGTTCCAGGGTTCAGTTCAGTTGCTCAGTTGTGTCTGACTCTTTGTGACCCTATGGACTGCAGCACTCCAGGCTTCCCTGCCCATCACCAATTCCTGAAGTTTGCTCAATGTCCCTCAAGTTGGTGATGCCATCCAACCATCTTACCCTCTGTCATCCCCTTCTCCTCCTGCCTTCAATCTTTCCCAGCATCAGGATCTTTTCCAATGAGTCAGCTCTTTGGATCAGGTGGCCAAAGTACTGGAGCTTCAGCTTCAACATCAGTCCCTCCAATAAATATTCAAGACTAATTTCCTTTAGGATTGACTTTTTGATCTCCTTGCAGTCCAAGGGACTCTCAAGAGTCTTCTCCAACACCACAATTCAAAAGCATCAGTTCTTTGGTGCTCAGCTTTCTTTATAGTCCAACTCTCACATCCTTACGTGACTACTGGAAAAACCATAGCTTTGACTAGATGGACCTTTGTCAGCGAAGTAATGTCTCTGCTTTTTAATATGCTGTTTAGGTTGGTCATAGCTTTTCTTCCAAGGAGCAAGTGTCTTTTAATTCCATGACTGCAGTCACCATCTGCAGTGATTTTGGAGCCCAAGAAAATAAAGTCTGTCACTGTTACATTGTTTCCCCATCTATTTACCATGAAACGATGGGACCGGATGCCATGTTCTAGGGGGTGCAGCCAGACAGGCCTGAGACTCTCCTTAGCATAAACTGTCCCCCCAGTTCCTCCCCCCACTCCTTTCCCAGGCTTCTGTCTCTTGGTACCCACCCCCTAGCCTCATTCTGCAGTTTGATGATGTCTGTGCTTAGTCACTGAGTCTTGTCTGACTCTCTGTGACTCCTTGGACTGTAGCCCACCAGGCTCCTCTGTCCATGGGGTTCCCCAGGCGAGAATACTGGAGTGGGTTGCCGTTCCCTTCTCCAGATGATGTCTAACAGATTAACATTCCAAAGCCCAGCTCAGGAACCTTCAATGGCTGCACAGGTCCCCGGAGTAAAACTTGGCACTCAGGGCCCCCTTCCCCTCTTCTGCTCCTTTGTAAGGTCCCTGGACTCTAGCTGGAGTGGACCCACTGCTGTTCTGCCTGCCACCTCTTGTCTGGGGCTCTTCCCTGGCACCCCAGCAGCACCACCCACCCCCACCCCAGCAAGGGAGCCCAGCCATCCTTCATCCGCCCAGTGCCTGCTCCTTCATCAGGCCTTCCTGGTCCCCATTCCCTGGGACCTGCTTCCTCTCTTCCAGGATGCCCCTGCTCTTGCCATATGCTCTCTGGCATGAGGGTTACTTGGGTGGTAAGCCTGGGGACCCTCTGTCACTTGTTCACGGCACACACGGCACCCAGACCTATAATAGGGGCTACAGGAACACGTGCTGGTCTGTAATTGACAGATGCCTCCTGGTCGGGGTGCCCTGCGGTTTGTGGCTCAGTTCATCTCCATGTTTCCAATGCTTGGCACTCTCCCCAATTCAATCATCACTTAACCGTGTTTTGAGTGAACAGGCAGGAAATGAATTTGTTTACCAAGGGAAGACTTTAACCTACTATCCTAAGGGCAGGCACCTCAGTGCACTCCGCGTGTTTATTGCTCACAGGGCTCCAGGCTGGATGGCTGGGGCTGAATCAAGATGGGAAGCAGCAGAAGGCCTGGGCCTTCCAGGCTCGCTGGCTCTGGCAGTGGCTTCTTCACTGACTCCTCTCTGGACCTGGGTCCCAGCGCAGTGTGGGGACCCTTTCTACCCTCACCTTTCCCTTCCTGGGTATAAATAAGGCTGGTCCTGAAGCCATCCAAATCAACTTTTGGTGAGAACCATAGGACCTAATCATGCCTACTGAGCCAATGAATCAGCTGCTGATGGGCAAGGTTCAGGTAGATCCTGATGAAAGGCGACCACTGGGGTATCTAGGTCTGCTCTGTGGGTCATGTGAGCCCCTTGGACTCTGAAGCAACTCCCTCTCCTTGGCCCGCCCTGAGATAGGTTCAGGGTTGGGTTGGGAGGGCATAGAGCTGTGCTTAGCACCCGTGGAGCCCAAGTGTGCTCTAGGGAGGTTGAGCGGATGGGTAGAAAAAAGTAGTAGCTTGTAGGACCTAGCTTGGCCTAGGTCCCTCCTCTCGCTTTGTCACGAGCTCCCTGCCAAAGCACCAGGGTAAGCGGCCCTTGCCACTCGTGTTTAAGCTCTTTGGAAGTTCCAGGAGTTGGGTGCACCTGAGCCTCCTAGGCCCCTGCCCTGCCCCGCCCACAGGGTACCTGTGTCCCTGAGCTTGTCAGGTTCCCCTCGTGATGTCCACTGGTCCTGAGTGGCCTCTTGAGCTAAGTAGAAAGGTAGTGGCCTTGAGTTCCAAGGCCAAGGCTTGACTCTTTTCTTTCTGCCCATTTTCAAGAGTTTCCTTCCCCTTCTGGAAGTTTCCATCTTGCCCCAGGCCAGAATTGGGCCCCTCTGGACCCAGAAACAGGAAGGGCATCTGTCTTGGGGACAGCAGGTGGAGCACCAAGCTCTGGGCCATTGTAGGGTTTCCAGAAATATGGTGGTCATGCTGAAGGAGAGAGCAAAGGCCCACAAAGGAGATGTTCTGGCTCCCTCCTTGTTCCATCTCCCCAACTTCCTCCCAGAACCCACGCCAGTCAGCTGAAGAGGCACTGATTCTTTGGGTCAGATCTTAGGGTGCCCTGTCTGGGGCTGGCAGAGATCGTTAGTTCTTTGCCATTGAAAAAGCTGAGGGCAAGTGGACCAAGACTCCAAGAAAGGCATGACTCCAGGAGACTCGGCCATGGATCCCACCCCAAGACTGGAGAGCCTAAGCAGGGACCCTGGACCCTTTTCCTGGGGTGCACTCTTGGACCTGCCTTCCACAGCCCTGCCCATATGTGGCTGCCTGACCTGAGAAAACAACAAATTCTCTCTGGGTCTCAGTCTTCCCATCCAGAAAAGGAAGTGATTAGACTAGACCAGTGGTTCTCGGATTGCATCCTGCAGAATGGCCTTAGATGGGGAGTGAGGGCAAGGTGGAGGGGTGGGCCTGTGGGTCCCTTTTCTCAGTTTAATCATGTTAAGTGTACAGTACCGTGGCATCAGGTTATGTTTGCAGTGTTGTCCAACCATCACCGCTGTTGCCAGAACTTTTCATCATCCCAAACAGAAACTGCATCCTGCCCTTCCCAGCCCCCAGCTACCTCTAATCTACTTTCGGTCACTATGAAACCGCCTATTCTTGGTACCGCATGTAAGGGGAGTCATACCATATCTGTCCTGTGTCTGGCTTATTTCACTTGGTATAATGTTGTCACGGTTCATGTATGTTGTAGCATGTTTCAGAACGTCTTTCCTATTTGTGGCTGAATGATGTTGCACTGTATGGATTTGCCACATTTTGTTCTCCATTCACCTGCTGATGGACACTGGGTTATTTCCACCTTTTGGCTGCTGTGAATAGTGCTGCCATGAACATTGGTGAGCACATATCCACTCGAATCCCTGCTTTCAGTTCTCCTGGGTCTGCACCTTTTCATACTGTTCATGGAGTTCTCAAGGCAAGATTACGGAAGTGGTTTGCCATTCTCTTCTCCAACGGACCACGCTTTGTCAGAACTCTCCACTGTGACCCATCCGCCTTGGGTGGCCCTGCCTTGGAGTGGAATTGCCAGGTCATAGGAGCTTCCCAGGTGGCTCAGCAGTAAAGATTCTCCTGCCAATGCAGGAGATGCAAATTTGATCCCTGGGTTGGAAAGATTCCCTGGAGAAGGAAATGGTAACCCACTCCAGTATTCTTGTCTGGAGACTCTCATGGACAGAGGAGCCTGGCGGGTTACAGTCCATGGGGTCGCAAAGAGTCAGACGTGACTGAGCGCGCATGCGTGATGATTCTACATTTAGCTTTTGGAGGAACAGTCCCTCTTTTTATTTGTTTTGTGTACTGGGGAGAGGCAAGGGGGGGTGTATATTTGGAAAAAAATAGCTAACAAAAAACACCCTAAACTAGATGACTCCTGAGGCCTCTTTAATCTATTGAATACTACAATGTTGGAAGGGTCTAAGGTCAAAAATGTAGGTAAGTTTGATTGCAGGGAGGCCACCTGGTTGGGTGAGGGGCCGCAACTCACATGGCCCATTAAGGGAAGCAAGGTAGGGGACAGCATGGTGTGCCCCCTCACCACGGCACGTGGTCTCTGCAGGGTAGGGCAGTGCTGGGTGGACAACAGGCTGTGGGTCCACAGGGCCACCATCACGGGGCCCCTGGGGGGCCTCACACTGTGTGCCGTCCACCTCAGCTGGGTCAGCACCGGGCAGCCCTGTGCTCACCAGGCAGACCCACCTCCAGCTTCTGGAGACAGCGGTGCCGCGGGTTGGTGAATAGCTTGGTGGGGGTGGGAGTCTGATGAGACCATGCATGGCCTTGAAGCATGGCCGGTTTGGAGAAGGTCTTTCATCCTGAGAGGTCAACCCTGAGGCCTCAGGAGCCGCCTGTCGTCCGCTGGCACCTGCTACCCCGTCCGCCTGGCTGCTTGTGTCTGTCCTCAGCCCAGCTGGGCGGTGGGGGGTTGGGGTGGAGGGTGAGCTGTCCGTAGGGGAGGGTGGCAGGGCCCTAGGGCCGGGCCAGGCAGGAGCTGGTATAAATAGCCCTGCCCAGCTGGGAAGGCCTGGCAGGGCCCTCCACCCTCCCCCTCACCAGCTGCCAGTGCCAGGCGGGTCCCCACCTCTCTTGGAGCCCAGCCATCATCTCAGGTCCTAAATGGAGGAACTTCCTCAGCGGAACCAAGGAGTCTTGTCCTGTGTGTAGGTGGAACCTCCGGATGCTTGGAGGCCTGGGGAAAGGGGCTGAGGGGCTATGAAATGGCGGTAGGGGATCAGGCCCTCGGGAAGGAGTTCTTTCATTCCTCCCCTGGAGAATCAGCGAGTGCTAGTCATGGGCCTGGCTGGTCCTCTCATAGACCAAGTGTGCTTGTGTTCGTGTGTGCATGTGTGTGTGATACGGTGGGAGCATGAGGGGAGGCACAATCTCCGTCCTCAGGGAACTCACACCAGCACAGCCATGGTATTGGAAACACATCATTTCAGCCCCTCGAGATAAGAAGGCCTGAGTAAGGTAGAGAAAACACGGAGGGAGGAGACGTTACTTTGGTCTGGGAGCCCACGACAGTCTTCAGAACGGAGGCAACCCAGGGATCGGAGGTTGAAGGCTGGGTGAGATGCTTGCCGGGGGCTTGGGCAGTGGAGAGGTGCTCCGAGGGGGTGGCTGCTAGACACATCCACTTAAGACCACTTGCACTTTGTAACAAAGAATGGAGATTGAGGCTCACAGTGTGACCTCCGCCCGGGGGACATGCACTTCACTGTTGGGGACAAGGAGGTGTGAGTCAATGCAAGTTAATGCGTCTGTGGTGGGTGGAATCTCAGACATGAGCGTGTGTGGGCAGGAGGCTCGGGCCAGGTGTCAAGGCGTGTTTGGGGGAGGGCAGCCATCCTGTAGATCAGTCCCACGGCCACAGCCTCATTGGCCCCAGCGCCAGCCCGTAGAGCTAAACCCCCATCCCCAGAGGCCCTGGCTCATGACCGGCAGGATGTCCATTTCTGAGCTGAAATCCCTGAATGGAGCATCCTGGAAATATCCCTCTGCCCTTGCTCTCTGGGTTCTCTTTCACACTCGACCAGATCACAGATGTCTGTTCGGCCACCCTGGTGAGGACTGAGCTGCCCGGAGAGGGGCCACCTTTGCTCTGGCCCGAGCATCCTTCCCAGCGATGGATGGGAAGGGGCTCTGGAAATTCTGGTGTGTTCCGTCAAGTCAGGGATGGGAGGGCTCAGGAATGAGGTTGATGACATACCAGGGGACAAAGTGCTGGGTGGCCTTAAACACACAGTAACCACCACAGCCATCACGACTAGAGGGCTTCGTACATGCCTGGAGCTTTCTGTCCTTCATCCCTCCCATCACATGTGTCTTCTAGATGAAGAAAGTGAGGCCCGAGGGGTTAACAAAACACTTGAGATTGGCAGCTTGGGAACAGCAGAGCTGGATTTGAATGCAGGCAGCCTGGCTGCAGATATTCAACGGGTTGGACATGGAAAGCAGGAAGGAGACAGGGTTTGGTGGGAGGAGAGGAAAGAACTCATATCTCCGAGGCTGGGTCTTGCTCTCTGAGGCCATCACTCCTGGAGTCAGACAAAATCTACAGTCGCCCAACTTCTCTGCCTCAGTTTCCTCATCTGTAAAACCAAGATGACAGCAGCCACGTCACAGAGCTGTTGCTGAGGATTAAGCGACATAGTATCTGTGAAGTACCTGGCATAGAAGTGCTAAATAAGTGATGGCCGCGATCTCTAGTGCTGCACATGACTGCAGGGGAAAGAAGAGGAAGTCTGCTTGCTGGAGAGGAAACGGCAGCTGTCTGGGAGGAAGAATTCACAAGCAAGGGCGGGTGCCCCCAGGGGAGCACAGGGCACCATACCATGGCATCCCCTCCTGGGAGATGTTTGGGGGGCAGCTCTGGCCTTTGTGGCCAGCCAAGCTCTGCCAGGGCGTGGGGCTTGGGCATGCTGCTGGGCTGGGCAGGCCTGCTGGGGACCCGGGGGGTTGGGGAGAGAGGAGCGATCAGGGAGCAGGGAGCCCCTCAGAATGCTGGGATGAGGAGCAGCCTCACTGAGTGGAAATTAGGAGCCAGCAGGGCTTCCCCACACCCCGGCGCCCTTCCCTGCAGCGCAGCCAGCCTCACCTGGCTTCGTGGATCCAGCTTTGCCTTGGACAAGCACTTCTCTCTATGGACCTCTGTTTTCTCATCTGTATAATGGGCTTTGTGCTCTCTAAAGGCACCTCTTATAGGTTCTTATTTTGATCCAGCTTAGCTTGAGGGGGCACTGGCCTGTGGAAGCACCAACAGGTGTGGGAAGAGGATGAAAAAGGAGGCAAGGAATAGGGGGTGCCCCTCGGGCCCTCCCTTCATTCCTCTGGGCAAAGGGAGTCTGGAGCCTTGGGGCCCTGGTGTGAGAAGACCAGTAAACGTTGGCAGGGGAGCGATATGGGACAGAGCTCCCTGGTGCCAGAGGTGGTCGTGACACAGTCCTGCCCAGGTTGCAGGTTGCAGTGGGGCCAGAAGGCCAGGTTGAAGGACAGCATAAGGTCTGCAAGGCCAGTCCACTCTTCCAGGGACAGGCGTGGATGGAGGCTCCTGCAGTGGGAGACTGGGGAAGGCTCTGGCCAAAGGAAGGGACATGGAGTTTGGGCAGTGGGTGCCAGGTGTCTCTCTCCATGATACTCTGGGACAGTTAGAGGCCAGACCAGGGTATGAGGAGGGAGCAAACAATCGCCATGTTCCTTTAGAGGGTCTGTCGTCGCCTGCTAATGCAGCATATGCACGTTTGATCGCTGGGTCGGGAAGATCCCCTGGAGGAGGACATGGCTGCCCACTCTGGTATTCTTGGCTGGGAAATCCATGGACAGAGGAGCCTGACGGGCTGCAATCCATGGGGCTGCAAAAAGTCGGACATGATTGAACACACAATATATGTTGATTATCATTATTGTCGCAATAACCAGTTTATAACGGTAAATGGCAGGGGCAGGGAGGGCGACCCAGCAGATGCTGTGTGTGTCCTGGTGCCCATCGCGGGGCTCTGGGCCGACCCACCCTATCACCTGGGTTCAGCCATTCCCACCCTGCAGGGCCCAGGCAGGCACTGCCCAGAGGAGGGGGGCACGTGCCCCACGTGCTCTGGAGTCAGGTGGACAGGTTCCAGTAAGCCATCCCTTAGCTCTGTGGTCTGGGTTGGTTATCCACCTGTCTGGCTAAGCCATGGGAAACGAGCTGCTGTCACAACCCTCCTAGGTCCCAGAGTTGTTACAAGGACTAAATGAGGCAGATCCGAGGAAGAGGCTTGGCCTGTGAAGGGCACAGAAGAATTCTCTAATTAGCTAATCTCAGGGGGAAGTCAGGCCTGCAGCATATCCCTCCTTCTCCTTGAAAGGGTTTGGCATTCAAGATCTGGAAATTTCTCATAAATGTTACCATCCAGACTCCCAGACCTGGGTCCCCCATCCCTCCCCAATGGAAAAATGAGGGCCTACCTGTGTCTCTGATAATGAAGCCCAGAGCCAGCTTCAGGTGGAGGGCACCACGCCCCTACACGGTGCCCGACATGAGTGCATGATAAGAGCTGTTAAGTGGCAGACATTTGGTTCATCCCTGTGTCTAGTCCAGAAAACTCTTGTGTGCTTTTCCCTGACTTGCCTCTCGGGTCTTCTGCACCTTCCTCCCAAGGCTTCGTCTTCATTTCGTCCTGGGGACTTGACGGAGGCCACTGCCAGACCAGAGCCTTGGTCAGTGCTGTATACAGGGAGAGAGGAGGTGGGTCCTGATGCCTACCCTGTTTCAGCTCATGCTGGCCCTGATCACAGACAAGGCTGATTGAAATTGGCCTTGAAGTCTACTGAGACCCATGTATCGTTTTCTCAGCTTCTCTCACAAACTGTCATTCCTCCTGTTCTGTGCCGGGGAGGAGAGTGGAGGAGGAGCACCTTGGTTTTCCAGTATTTTAATCTCTTGTTCCTCCTCCTCCAGCTCCCACAAGACCTTTTCCCCATTCACTCTTTTCTTATTATTTTATTTTTTGTCTTTCTTTTCTTCCCTTTTTTTCCTTTCCTCCTGTTCACTCTTGATAAAACCCAAGAGGTTGACAGACTATTGATTGAATAGTGGGACAGCAGAGGGACATGATTTGATCAAGGTTATTTGTGTCGGATCAGGGGGTATGATCTGAGGTCTTCTCCCTCCTCACCCTGAGCTAAACTTTCATGAACAAAGCCAAGCTTCAGTCTCTGGTCAGAGAAGAGATGGAGCTCTGGAAACTTCTAGGGAGCTGCAAAGATGGTCACGGAGGCCCTGGTGGACAAAGGACAGAGGACCTGGGGAGAGATGCTGGGAGGCTCTGGGCTAGGTGGGCATCGTCCTCAGAAGAGGCTGAGGAGCATGGCCATGGGTGGCACGTGTGTATGTGTGTGCGCATGCATGTATGTGTGTATATATGCCTCTGTGTGTGTGTGTGTGTGTGTGTGCAAGCTCCCTGCTGGGACTGACGCTTCTCTACTTTTTGCTTTCTCTGAAATGTGATGGGGGTCAAGCCAGCTCCTGCCATCTTCCTTTCTGCAGATCTTGTTTCCTTCCCATGGATCACTGGTAATCTCCCATGTGGCCCTAGAAATCAAAACTCCCAGCCTGACCCCTCCCTATCAGGGAAATTGGCCCAGAGCCGGAGGGACTTGACCTGGGCCCCTCATACCGTCTTTCCATCCAGGGTCCTTTTTATAGCATTGCACTGCCCGCTGGTACCCCTGAAAGCTGGAAATGCCCACAGCAGAGGGCTGACTGCCTTAGATCAGTGCTCTGCACTTTAAGGGACAGTGCACAGCTGAGGTCAAAGGCAGTGCATTCGTTCATTCATTTATTTGTATTTATTTGGCTGTGTTGGGTCTTGGTTGCGGCGCACAGGCTCCAGTGTGTGTGGACTGCGTAGTTTGCCGCATGTGGGTTCTCTAGTTGAGACACATGGGCTCAGTAGTTGCAGTGAGTGGCCTTAGTTGCTCCTCAGCATGTGGGATCTTAGTTCCCTAACCAGGGATTGAACCCACGTGCCCTGTCCTGGAAGGCAGATTCTTAACCACTGACCCACCAGGGAAGTCCCAAAGGCAGCACATTCAGACACCAAGTTTCTCAGAACTAGGGGTTCAGGCTCACGGGCCTTCAGCGGCTCCACCTCCCCTGAGTGCTCACAAGAAGAAACGATGCCCACGAGGGACCAATGTGCTTGGTGCCTACAGTGCACTACCCTCTGTCTGCCTGCAGGTCCCTGGCACTGGGCCAGCAGTACACATCCCTGGGCTCACAGCCCCTACTCTGCGGCTCCATCCCAGGCCTGGTCCCCAAGCAGCTGCGCTTCTGCCGCAATTACATCGAAATCATGCCCAGCGTGGCCGAGGGCGTGAAGCTGGGCATCCAGGAGTGCCAGCACCAGTTTCGGGGCCGCCGCTGGAACTGCACCACCATCGACGACAGCCTGGCCATCTTCGGGCCCGTCCTTGACAAAGGTACTGTGTCTGGGCAGGATAGGAGGTTGCGGTGTGTGTGGCTCAGGATACGGGCGTTCTTCCACACCAGGGTGCCTCAGCTCTGAGCCCGGGGTCCCCAGGGGGGGACAGAAAAGCTGGTCACCTCCACACAAAGTGGGCCAAGTCCCTCTCTGGCCTGACCCAGGCTGTCACTGTGGCTGCCACACCTTCTCAGGTGCTTCTGGGGCTGCTGAGCAGCCTAGAGATCCTGAGATCCTAGGGTGGGCTAGGAGGCTGTGGGTGTTCTTCCCTCCTGGCTGGCACAGTGGATAGCCCCAGGCTTTGATGTGGACTTCTGTGACGTTTTCCCAGTGCTGTGTTAAGTGCTATGCAAATCTAGCCTTAGGGTGAGATGAAAGCACCACCAGCCTGAGGTCTCTCCCACATAGAAAATTCTGGAGCTGGGGAGGCTGCCTGGTGCTGGTGACATTGCATGGCATCCTGTGAGCAGTTTCTGCTGGTCGCTGTGCTCCCAGCAGGCTGGCTGTGCCTGTGGACTATGGTGGGACTCGAAAACCTGCTGGCCTCTGGGTAACTTTCCAGCCATCATGGAGATTCACAGGTTGCATCTCAAATGAATGGGATTCACATAACTTGACTTTGAACATGAAGGCACTGGGAGAAAGGGATAAGGTGGGCGACTGGTCCCAAGAAGGAGACTTTGGGGCTGATGAGTTCTGGGCTGAAGATGGGTAGCTCTTTGAGCAATTGCAATGTCTAGGAATGCAGTGACCCTTCTGCCCTCCCAGGAGCTACCATTTCTTTTCTGCAGCAACTTGAAGCCTCTCAGCCACCACCAGGGCTTTGGCACCCAAACCGGTGAACCTGGCCTTCCCTCCGTTTAGAAGAGTTGCATTTACAGCCAGAAAGAAAAGGGAGCCGAGAACCAGCTAGACCTGGGGAAGGGTTGGTGGGGGGAATGGCAGGGAATGAGCGTGGGAAGCCGACCCCCCATTTGGGAGTGCAGTCCCCGTTTACCTGCGCCTCTGGTGCGCCTTGTAAGTCCGACCTACAGGCTATTGTCACGGGACAGAAGGGCAATTAGCGAATCAATGGATGATGATTCTGTTTACGCTTCTATTACCAAAGCTAATTATTCCCTGTTTACATAAAAGGTTTGGCCTCTAATTGGGGCCAAGTGGCGGCGGTTTGCATTTCAAACTTGATCTTGCCGGCGTGTCAGTCTCACCGCCTTCCGGGGCCCCACCTCGGGCCAGGTAGCGCTTAATAAAACAGCCTGGCGTCTAGACGCGCTCCCCAAAGCAAGACTCACCTTCTGATTGCTCTTCTCCGCGCGGGACGTGAAAACCTGTGAAAACCGGGTCTCTGAGCTTATTATCCCTTCAAGTCTGTGTATAACGTTTTAAATCCCCGTTGTAGGTTCTAGGACTTGCCCACATCCCGAAATTGCAGGACAGTTTTGTGATGCGGAGGCGTGGGTAGGATGTCAGAGAAAGGAACGTGGGGGAGCTCAGGTTCCCAAGTCAGAGAAAGGGGAACTCTCCAGGGCCCGAAGCCTGGCGTGAACGGGTTCGAGCCCCGCTATGGGCTCCACGCTCGCGCCCCGCCTCTGGCGAGCCCCCCACCCGCGCCGGGCGGGCTGCCAGGGTAGACCTCTGCCCCCGGCTTTGAGACCCAGGGTGGCAGGGAGGCGGTCTGTGCCGGGTCGCGCGCATCTTCCGCGGCCGCCGGGGACCGACTCCCCGGGGCCGGCGCGCCCGGAGCGGCGGCAGGGGGCGCCGGGGTCGGCGGCCGGAAG
>SJXQ01010743.1:194725-209279 GCA_006408695.1 Aepyceros melampus
ATTACCTCCCACCTCCCAGTTCAAGAGAAACACTGAGTGAGGCATGGAACCAACAGCCTCTGAGCTTTGCATCCTGTGGGTGGTCCCTCTGGGAAAACAACCACGTTCCTAATTCTTCCTCTTTGCTTCCCAAAGGGCACTGGGAACGGGTGAAGTGTGTGGCTGGGCAGATTCACCGAAGCCCTACGGGAAGCAGGACCCAGAGCTGGGCTCGGCCCTCAGCATCAGACAGCATGGAATCAGGACTCTTGCCAGACGCACGTGTGGTAAATGACCTGGACCCAACCCGCCGCGGCCTGGGGGGCCTCCCTCCCTCCCTCTCATCTCAAGTTTCTCACCCTACTCTGGATGGTGTGTGGTTTTTAAAGAAGGGGCTTTCTTTTTTAGTTCTCCAGGGTCTGATAGGGACAGACCCGAGGCTTATCTTTGCACATGTTAAAGAAAATAAAAATGGAAAAAGAAAACAAAAACCCACTTCTACTCCAACAGAACAGGCTGGGCTCAGGTGAGCTGCTCTGCCTGGTGGTAAAGACATCGACTTGGGCAACATTCTGTTTCCCGATGGCTTCTCCCGGTGACATTCCAAGATGCCTGTGAGGTGGGAGTTAGGAAGTAGGACAAAGCCCCGCAGCCTCTTTTTCTCTGTCTACTCCCATTCGAATCTGATAGACTTCACATTCTGATAAAAGCCATAAGTTTAGCTGGGATCAAGTGGTAGGGAGGCCACGGCATCGTTAGAGTCAGGTTTCGAGTTTGAAGAACCGGGAGTTCCGGGCGTTTGAAGAGCAGCTGTGTGTTCTTCTCAGTCCCCTTTTCTCTGTAACCCTGTTCTGCACGAGAGGCTCACTGCAGTCAGATCTCAAAAATCTTTTTCTACCATTCTGCGGTTTCCACCATTAACGCAGTACTTTTTTTTTTTTCCTTTCTGTAGTGAACGTTGTAAATAGGTTATGTGTAGGGGGCAAGACTTCTCCAGCTTAGATGGCTTCCTGAAGAAAGTGGTGTCTTTAAAGGGGCCATTCTGCCCCTCCCAGCCCTGCTCACCTGCAGGTTCTCCATACAAACTCCAGGTTGAACAGCTGGACTGTAGGTCACCTGAGTATAAACGAGACAGAGGGTCAGAGGGAGAGCAGCCGTCTATTCCTCAAGTTCTGACTCTGTGGCCAGTAGCTGGGGAGGATACAAATGATCCCTTCCTTTGCTCTCCTCTGAGGACACACTGTCCTACATCCTTTTCTTCCCTTGGTCTGTGTGAGGAACCAGAAAGGCAGAGTTCCTTCACGCAGGTCTTCAGGCCTCACCTGTGTGCTGACAGCATCAGTCCATGCAGTCTCCGAGGATCAGGATTAGGTGTTCAAAGTGGGGCAGGCCGTCACTTGCTCCCTGGGGTAGAGCATCTCACAGCCGAGTTCTCCTTGATGCACGCGGGTCCTCTGGAGGGTCTTAGGGGAAGTGAGCACGGTGGCGGCAAATGGCTCTGCCTTAAGGAGAATCAGAAAGAAGAGATGCAGTAGGGGCCTAGGCTAGAACGAAGTGACTCCTTCCTTTCCCCCTTCTCTCTCTGGTCTGCCTAACACTGACCTAAGATACCGGGTTAAGCCATCTTCCTGCGTGCTCAGGCAGGTTCGCCCAAGGCGATCGTCTAGAAGCCGGGCCTGCACACCCGAATCTGCTGGCTTCGAGCCCTGCTCAAGATCCTCATGCCACCCCCTCTAGAGAGTCTGAAATGCCCCTCCCCATCTCATCTCTTAGACTGAAAAAGTTTTAAATCATGTCAACCAGATAATGCTTGCTTTATGTGAGAATTCTTTTGGCAGAATGGATACCAATTTTCACAACAGTCTTTTCCTATCTATGTATTCTATATTAAAAGTGATAAAGTCATGTTTCTGGGGCGTATTCAAGTAGCTGACAAGTAATTATTTAATAATAGTACATTGAGTGCACTGTAATTATTCTCGCCGTAGTCAGGTCATAGTATCCAACAGAAATTTCCTACCAACCTGCTGTATCCAAAGTTTTGTAAAAAGTTGTAGAAGTTGTTGATCTTTTTGATTTTATATTCAAAAAGTCTCTTTTTATAAATATTATTTATTATACAATGTATATACCTTTGAGTTAACTAAGATTATATATTATATAAATATATATATATTTGGAGAAAATATATTTCATCATGCAGTTTTTTTCTGTTAAGTCATTAAAGAGAAGGTAAACGAACTGAAAATGGATACATTGTACAGTGTGTGGAGTTTCCAGAGTCATGCTCAGGAGGTCCAGAATATCAGGTTCTAAACGTGGGAGCCTCCACTTTCACTCTGAAATGAGGGGCCCAACTTAAGGTCATCTCCTCTGTTTTCTCAGCAAGATCACCTGAGATGTCATGGACAATAGGTCTGATCTACTCAAGGGCTTTCTCACAGGCTTACTTTGTTCTAAGTCAGCTTTTAAAAGAATTTCCACTTTTATACCTGAGTGACTTGGGCAATAATTCATCTCATAGACTCCAGCACTTCCAATGCACAAATTAATGTCACAGACACTCAAGAGATATGGCTCAAGGCTAATGGACCATGGGGCTGGCCACCAACTTAATCCCTTTCAAACCCATGTTTTCAACTCTATTTATTGGGGAAACAAAATTTGCCCTCCTGAAAATTAAACTTTGAGTGGAAATGGCTCTCCCCTGCTAGCTCCACTCCAAGCTTTGGAAGGGGTAGCTTGGTGGGAAGGAAGAAATGGTGTGCCCTGGCCTCTAGAATGGGCGTCACTGAAGAGGGAGACTTATTTGGACAGAACAGACCCACCAGTGGGCATGCTCTAGGGAGGGCACGCTCTCCTTGGACCGCGGCTTCAAAAGGACTCACCCGAAGCTTACAGGTGACGCCTTTTCAACAACCAGATGCTGGAACTCAGTTTTATGACCACAGACAATCCTTTGGTCTTCAGGCCTGCCCATAAAATGTCACCTTCAGTTTATCTGGCACAGCAAAAAGGTTTTCTCTCTCTTTATTTACCTTTGTTAGGAATTAAGTAAATTCATCTCACTTCACCGAAGAAATAACAGGAAAACAGAAGAATCTGCCTTCTGTGGTGGAGGTGGGCTGCCTGGACTCTAACCTCAGATGAGGGAGGGCTCCTAGAAGTTCATGAATTTTCTTGTGCCCATGACGTGTCTTTATTTAATACCTGAAAAGCTGAACCCACAAAAATGGTTCATTTGTGCAATGAAATGGGACGTGGAAAGGATACAGATCTCCCCATCTCATGGGGCTGCTTGTCTTCGTGTTTCACTTTTACATAAAGCTGATAATACTCATCGACCCCAGTATTTTGGGTACTTGTTTTTTAACCTATAAAATTGCTAAATGCTCAAATGGTCCCTAGTCACACTCACCAAGCCCATTTGTAATCCTTTCTATGATTAATTATGTTCTATGATTAAAGAGAACACAGTTTATAGCAGTGCTTAAACATTTAGTTTCTCCAGAAGCATAAATACTATTAAACATCTAAAAACAAGAGGAAGATCCAAAAAAAAAGTCCCAAAGAAAAAAAGAAGATAATGTAATGAGTTTAGCATTATTATTTTTCAAAGCAGTGTTAGTTTATGAAGGAAGAAGGGAACTCTGTGAGACAGTTCAAGGATGAGATACAAATAAAGGCAGGAGGAAGAAGCAGAGAGCGGGGAACGATGATGGTGGCATTATTCTAGGTGCGTTCGAGGATAGTGCGCTAACGTGCGAGGTTGATCTACACACACACACGCCAGTAAAGTTATTGATATTTCAGCAAATTATGGTTGCTACAGTGTCATCATTTCTCCTAGCTCAACAGAGAACTTGCTAGGAGGCAAAACATTATCTCTGCATTCATCTTATACTCCCGAAAATAGAGAGAGTCAGCTGTGTGACGAGTGTATGTTGGGAAAATGTCAAACCCAAGTCCTCCTTGCAAACTGTCTCCACTCCTTGGGATTCCTGCCGATCGCAGGCGCCATCTCCTGCGTCTTAATGCCACAGTGTCCACCCAGCACACGCCCTCCACGGGCCCGGCTCCAGTCTTGGTACCGCTCGCCAAGCTGAAGAGAAACTTCAGGTCATTTTGCAATAACTTCTGAAATTTACATGCTTTTCTGAACTCTCACACACACCTTTCCCAGTCACTTCTCTGAAGAGGCTGATGGATCAAGTTGTCAGGCAAGGAAAATGAAATCTTTACTTTCTGTGTTTGGGCTGGGTTGGTTGTTTATAGCTGACTCAGTGCTTCGACAAATCTGTTTACCAGAATTTGATTACCAGACACACTTGAATCTACTTTAAGACTTGTTGCTGAAACTTAGGCTGTTCACTGTAATTTTTAGGATATGAAAGTGAAAGCTGTTCAGCTGTGTCCTACTCTTTGCAACCCCATGGACTACAATAGTCCATGGAGTTCTCCAGGCCAGAATACTAGAGTGGGTAGCCTTTCCCTTCTCCAGGGGATCTTCCCAACCCAGAGATTGAACCCAGGTCTCCCACATTGCAGGTGGATTCTTTACCAACTTAGCCACAAGGGAAACCCTTAGGATATGAAAAGGCAGCCTTAAAACATATTTCAGGTTTAACTACCATGATCCAGTTTTTCTGTGTTATACTAAGAAACAAAAAAGTGTTTCAGTCAAGTTGTAAAACTTTAGGAAGAAAAAAATAACCCCCTTTTTTGAGGTTTCAATTACATCTTCTGACAAAAAGTAGCCTGTTAACAGTTCATCTGCAGAAATTAAGGCAGCGGCCAGAGGAGTCACCATCGCTTCATCACCAGGTTGTGCTATATACTGCTCTGCCTAGCATCAGCTCTGAAGAGTTCTGGAAAGGCTGAAGCCCTCCAATCCCAAGGTTACACGGGGACCAGGAAGATCCTCAGAGGCCTCCTCCCAGGAGGGTGTGGACAGCTCCCAGGGGGCTGACCCTGCGGTCAGAGAAGCTCTAAGGCTGACCTCTCTCCACAAGTCTTGCTGGTTTTCTGGGTGGCCGTTAGTCCTACCCGGAGCCACCTCTAAGCATCAGGGTTTAGGCTAAAAGATGTGAGAGCTCAGAAACATGCCAAATGGATGAAGGACACCAAAAGGAACCATGTGAAGAAGTCTCACTGAGGGTGTTTGTTATGTGTCACAGGAAAGACTAATTCTACTTGGGAAACAATTTTCCTTTCTGGTTTATTGCTAACCCGCTTATGCCTTTGGTGTACTTCAGTTTTTTAATAAGAGGAAATAAGTAAAGGGGGTTTAAAGATTCTTCTTGTGTGCCAACTTTATATAAAACTGGCCACCAAACTATATTTGTCAAATTAACTATATTTTCTAAATAAGTAAAGTCAGAGATTTTAAAATCATCTCCTTACACTAGTTAAAACAAGGAGGGAGGGGCTTTTCTGAGCCCTTTCTTCATATACTCTGGTCAGTTATGCATGTTGTCTTGTACAAAATACTGGTCTGTTACAGGATGTTTTCAAGTATATGCACTCTTTATTGCATTCCTTCATTTGCATTAAACAATATAATATTTGTATTTCTTCAATATAGTTCTGGACAAAACACAAAGACATTAATCTTATTTAACAAGAGACTTAAGTTAACACAATGTATGCTGCTTTCAAGGGGAGAGAAAAAAGAGGCAAGATCTAAAACAGATAAGGGGATCCAAGATACTGGCCACCAGGAACCACAGAATTTTTACAGTACAATCCACTTTTTTCAAGCCACACAATAAGCTAGAGATGAAAACCCAAAAGAAAGCAGATGCGACATATAAATCTACCAAAAATATACAGAGAGCGAGATCTGGAGATAATTTATCTTTACCACAGGGACAGATGAGAGAGCTGCACCATGGACTGCTGTGGTGACACCCAGGTGCCACCTGGTGCCACGCCCCACGTTAAGTACCTTCAGGTGGCTCCTGTCCTTGAAGCTGAAGCTGCAGCAGCAGCCGGGGGAGGGGCGCGTGTTCCGCAGGTCTTCTCACCGAACATTTCTCACCTGATCACATTTCTTGCAACTCAGCTTAAACTACTGTTCCCCTTCCCTTTGGAAGAAGCGTGCAGAGGGGGAAGGAGACGTCTTCAGTACATTGGAATGGATGTTAAAGGACTGAGGAGAGAGTGCTAGAAAGTGGTTTATTTTTTCTGGAAAATAGTGTTTTATTTAGATGCTAGGGAGTACAGATAAATAAAGGAAGGATACATTCTAAGTAAGTCATTAAGCTAAGGACAAAAGAAAAGTGGTGATACTAAAGAAGCCTTTAGTATTATTGACCCACTTAGACCTGGGCACTAATGAGTGCTGAGAGGGCTGTAAGTTACTTGAGTTGACACCTCTCTGTTTTGGGGTGTGTGCTTTTACCATACACATCTCTCACAGGTTCTTAACAACACCTACCAAGTAGTAATGACCAGCGTTATCTCTCACCACTGAGCACATCACTTACATTAAAGGGATGGCACAGCCAACACGGTAATAATCTGACTTTCTATTAAGGAAGGTCTCCTGATTGCAACCTAGAAACATCTCTGAAAATGATCGAGAACAGCATCTTAGAAATTCACAGCCCTGTTTCTTCAGGCAAAGATAACCAGCCTTCTGAGAGAAACTTGAACCAAATATCCAATGACCTATAGTGTTAGCCCAGGGAAGTTATGAGAGAATCCCTTTGAACCCAGTGCCTCTATTCACGGCTCCTAGCTTACAGGTGGAAAGTCTTCCTTCTACTAGGCCAACTGCTGTTTTGCAACATCAGTATATTTATTGAGAGTTTTCGGGTGGTGGTAGGGAGCTTAGAACATGTAGTGTTCATAAGTACAGTATGTTTCCCACGTTTAAGATGAGCAAGAAGGAATCAGCTTACACGGAGAGGTGAGCACAGCATTCTAAAGCGAATTTACACCTTCCACAAGAGGGAGTATCTCAGTAAGCACAAGGAAGGGAGTTTCATTGCACTCGTCATGCAGCATGAGCACGTGTCGAAGGCAGGGGACGTTTCACTGTGTTCAGTATCTCGAGGAGGTCGAGGGACGATCCTAGGCCATCTCCACCTTGCTCACTTTGCTTGGTCACTTTGCGTTTGAAAATAGTTCATGGTCATAGTCGAGGGGGCTACTGAAAAAGAAATAACCGAAACACAACGGGAAACAGATGAAGGGTCTGCAAAAAGCCCTTCACCACCAAACCACACTAAAAGCTGCTTAGCGGTTTATCCACATTTTTCACTATGCATTTGCCATTAGAAGAGCATTTCACAAAAGAAACTGTTTACACTCCATGCATTTAAAAGCAGGTTCCAATAAATATGTACCATCGTGCTTTTTCCTGCCTTGTGACAAGGAAGTTTTGCGAAGCAGGACAGGGAGAGCAAACCAACAGTACAACCCACTTCCTTGCTGGGTCTCCTAGACCTACAACACAGCGGAGAATTCTAATAAATGGAAACAAAGTTGTGCAAGAGAGGTTGAGAATTCAAATTCACAAGCACTGTACAGCAACTCTTAGAACAGGCACACGGGTTTACAAGACTGGGGAGTCTGGCTGGAGGTCTCAAGCGTCATCATGTACTTACGCTCCTTCTTCTCTTAAGAGGGCCAAGAATTTTCTCACACGGTATTCGGGATCCATCTAAATACATCAGAAGGAATAAAGAAGACGGGTTAGTGGTGCCTTCTAAAAATGATGCACTTACTTCATGCCAAGAAAATGACTGGCTTTGTACTTTCTCAGGGCTTTGGTGAGCCATGGAAATATGTTACCTGCTCCTTAACCAGTAGTCTGCTACACAGCAAAGTGGACCGTGTCACTTAAGGGAAGTGAGGAGGGATTTTGGAACACAGAGAATCACTCTGCATGACGTCATCACAGGCACCTCAGCCCAGCGACCCCTTAGCTGGTGCTGGGTGAGGAGGTGGCCCTGAGAAGCACGTTGTGAGAGCAGGGCTGGCCATTCACAGGGGTGCAAATGGCATCCAATTCACAGGGCTCATCCAAGGCATGAAAGTGAGACCAAAATGGAAGAAGCCAATTGATGCTGATTAAACAGTGAAAAAATAGCCTATTAACTCTGTATGAGTGATTCTTTAGCTTTTCTTAATCTTGGTGTGCCTGGCACAGTTTTTTCTTCATAATTAACGATAACGGTTGTGCTGAAACTAAAAAAGAAAATCAGTGGGGGTGATCCCTCTGACGTGCTCTCTGGATAATCCAGGTTTCCTGGGACTGAGAACAGCATTGTGAGTCTAAGAAAAGATGAGGGACTCAGTTCTCGCTCAGGTTGTAGGGTCTGGGTTGCTATTATTAATTATCCCTATTCATTTTCATTTCATATTTCTTTAAAAAAATTTTCACCATATATCTTTTCTCTTTCTTTTTAATTTTATTTATTTGTTTAGGCTGCATCAGGTCTTAGGTGCGGCATGTGGGATCTAGTTCCCTGACCAGAGATCAAATCTGGGTCCCTTGCTTTGGGAGTATGGAGTCCTATCCACTGGACCACAAGGGAAGTTCCTCATATTCAAATTTCTATGAATTTGCTTAATTTTGTTTTATTCTCATTGGTCTACCAGAGATGTGAAGTTGTAAAAAAAAAAAAAAAAAAAAGATAATTAGAAACAGCTTTAATTCCTGAAGATGAATTTTTATTGTAAGAAACACACCTAACTTTGAAAAAATGTTCCAGGGCAAGAGCCTGTTCCCCAAGAGGGAACTCCCTGCCCTCCAGGAATAGCTTTCAAATGCTCGGCGCAGCTGTGGGTAAATGTGCAATTGGATTCCCCCCTCTAACCACTTTTTAAAAAAAAGATTTCTTCTCTTCTATCCCCCTAAAAATCCAAGTTTTGAATGTATCAAAGTTAAGAGGTCAGACTACAAAGGACTAAGAAAAGTGTGAATAGTTAACAAGAGAAACATTTTTCCTCTTTGGGAATAGAATTACATATGAATCAATTGTCAAGTTCTTTTTCAAAAAAAAAAAAAAGGAACTGGCTGGAGCTCTGCTGTAGTCAGTACTTGCAGGTCTTTGCCCATTAAACATATTTAATATGTGTGAGCAACGACTTACTGACTTGCCTGTAGCTATGGAATTAAAAGTCAAGGGAAAGGGAGGAAAAAAGTAATCTAGATAAATGACTTTATTCCCTCAGGTGACATCCAGTCAGAGCAGATCCGCAGCACTGTGCAAGTTTTAACAGAATTGTGTATGGTGAACAGAGAGGTAACATGACTTATATTCGGCTAAACGACATGCCTCTTCACTTAGACTCAAGTCTCTCTAAGGCAGATCTAAAGAGAATTCACTCAGCTGCACGAAATCCATCTGACGTGAAGGGGTTCAAACTCAGAGGCCTATGAAGTGTCAGTCGCTGAAGATTAGGTCTGAGTGCCCCACTCTCACTTTCCACCCCACAAACAGAGGAGGCATTAACTTGATCACTGACCTGCGGGCATCAAAGGAAGAGAGGAAGGGGTAGGGATTGGGGAGAAAAACCCACATAGTTTCTTCTATGCAATTATTGAAAAAAAAAAATTTGTGCTGAAACTTAAAGAAATGAAGCACAGAGCTGACTGACTGATAGATTTATCTCTTCCAAGAAAAGAGCCAATACAAATGTATGTGCACCTTTACCACGAATAACCCTCAGCAAAGTGATTAGTCTGGAACTTTAATTTACTACTCATATGGAAAAATAGAAATAAACTGGCTTAAAAATAGTCCAGCTGAAGGTTTCTTGAAGCCACAATTTTAAAATAAATTGACCAGCAAAGATTAAAAAAGCGTTCACTTCATGATTGCAATTTGTTATTGGTCTAAGAGCCTATTTCAGCAGTAAATGAAATAAATTTCACCTCTGCCACCCACAGCTCACACTGCTGGAACAACAGGACTGAGTGTTAATCCATGATGCCCGAATGCAGCCAGTCTGTCCACCAAGGACCCAGGAGAGATTCATTCAACAGAAATTGGCTGAGGACCTCACTGTGTGTCCAGCTCTATTCCAGGAGCTGTGGACTTACTAGTGAGTGAGAGTCAAGATCCCTGAACTCATACAGCTTTGAAGGGACACATTTAGTATCTAACCAGTATGTCAGATAAGGACAAGAAGACACAGGATAGGCATAGGGAGGGGTAGAGTTACAAAAAGAAGAGAGGTAAGCTGCCAGTAGACGTGAGAAGGTCTCAAAGAATCTGTTTTTGCCCAGGCAGTAGCCTGGGGCTTAGTTTTCTATGTGATCCTGGATGCTTCAACCCTATAGTAGTTTGCGTGAAATTTCTAGGAGCCCTGCCAGGGGAGAATATATACAGCCTCTGTCTAATCTCTATACTCAATCACCTTGTCCCTTGAAACAGTCTCCCAGGGCCCCTCTGGCGTCTGTGTATCACTTCCTGACTTCTGATGGACAATGCCAGGTCCCCCACTTCTACCCCGTTAGATCACTAGCTGCGACCTTGGTTAACTCACTGACAACTGGTGGGACTCTCAGGATCCTCACCTCTAAAATGAGGGGGCAGCAGAAATTGTTCTTTCAAGTCTTTTCTAACTGTAAAAGCTAGTGACTCTGTAAATTAAAATTTAATTTTATCATCTTTTCTTCTATTTTTTGAATTTTAAGAAGTAGGAAAGAAAGTACCAATAAGTTGTTTGATCTCTGAAGCAGGTTACTAACACCAACTTGACTCTAGAAATAATGTAGGAGACTTTCAACTTAGAATCTTGGTGAGAGGGAACGATAACACCTGTTGGAATAATATTGTGAACCTTCTGTGTCTGAACCATATGGAGAAGGAAGCATCTTACCTGTAGGGACATCTCAATCAACATTAATAACTTCTTGATTCCTATCCAGACCTTCTTCCCCTTGACTTGCTGTGTAATTGTGGTGCGTTCTTCATCCTTGAAGTTGCCCAATAGCTACGAAAACAATAAAATAAGGAAAGCATTATATAAGGACATCAACAACATTAATTCCCACATTTACCTTTAAAAGAATAGTGGTAAGAACTACCTGACTGATTCAAGCTGATAGAATTCTCTCATACTTTAAAATCCAATTTGACTTTTCTGAATCCATTAAATGCAATTATGAAAATGAAAACTGGAATCTTAAACCCTATTTTCTTATGGACCTTCAGTATAATTTAGAGATATGTTTGCTGGGGGAAAAATAGCTCCAATCCATAATAAATATCAGTTAAAATTTTTAACATTCCATTCTAAGAATAATCTGTATATGTCAAAGCAGACTAAATTTAATTCTCTCACTCAACCTCGGCACAAAAACTGCTCAAACAGGTAAGCTGGAAACATTTATCATATAGCTTCTATTTTGTTGGGAGTATGCCCAACTGTACAGGTCTTGAGGATTTTAAGAAGCCTTCCTGACTCTATCGCTGCTGAACAAGTAACTAAATAATCTTTCTTAACACTTCATCAAGTCATTTGTGAACACTAATATTAATCAAAAGTTTAATAAAGGATATATATATTTTTTAAAAATTAAAGACTATGTCATCCTCAAAAAAGAAAACATTTCCATATTATGAACTTGTTAATAAAAAGGTTCCTTTAAGGCTTTACTTATTGCTCAAATTGATTAACTGCAAGTAAATGGACTGAATGCTAATATGAAGAACTGAGTTTTCTATATATTGATTATTCTACTTCCCTCCCCCAACCAAAGCTTCTGGCCCACGTAATCTATATGCATTAGTCGTGTTGGGCACAGAGTAATTCATTCCTGGCAGTTTGCATGCTGCTTCCACTGACGAATGAAGAATTGCTTCACTCTCGATTGTATTGCTCTCTTTTTCCTCTAATTCCTGAAAGTGACTGGAGGTGTATCCTGGGTTCCGTGTTCCCTGTTAACACAGAACCTGAACACCAGGTGTGATGCCTGGGGCGCCCGTAGCTCCTTTCTTTGGGCACTGTGCACTTCCTCCCTCATCCTTGCTCCAGAGCCTCCAGCAGCTGCTCCCCTGTGGCGATGTTGGGCACGTGGATGGTGGTGCTGAAGGCGTTAAGCATTTCCATCTCCTGAAGGACATCTTTGCGGCTCGTGGTCCCAATGATAAGAAGCTTGCGACCCTGATCATAGGGGAAAAAGGGGTTAAAACACAAAGGAAAGAACTCATTAGGAAACTAGACTAGGCCTGAACAACACCCATTTATTTAATTGCAGAAATGCAAATGCTTAGGCAAAATAGAAGGAAAAGATTCAGAACTATCTTCTTGAAAATCTTTTTGGCCACATCACACGGCATGTGGGATCTTAAGTTTCCTGTCCTGCAGTGGAAGTGGGGAATCTTAACCGCTGGACTACTAGGGAAGTCTCTTGAAAAATCATTTAAAAATGTTAACAACAACATGATTCGGAAAAAGCGACACTTTCTTCAGCATGCGGTTCAGAAAGAAGCAACTGTTCTTTCTCCTCATCCACATGAGTAACATCCTGGGTCAGTAAATCAGGAAGATACACAAACCAAACAGAAAGATACTTTAATATATGTCTGTAATTCATCCCCACAGCCAATATATACATATTTCAACATATGTATGATTGGAAAAAAAAAGAAAAAGAATGAAAGTCCTTGCCACTCACTTAGCAAGACTTTATAAATGCTTTTTAGGAGAGGTCCTCAGGTAATAATAATTGTTTACATTTACGCAGCAGTGAAAGGCATGGTGCTATATGTTTCACATAATTGTCTTATTTAATGTTTTTAACTTCATTTTAATTTTTAGCCCCCTAATGTAACAAGGAATGTTTAAAAACTATATCAGGCTTAGGCCACCATTCCCGATTCCCACATTCCAGAAGCAGCCATTTTCTACTCTCTGGGTTTTTCTTGTATTTACTTCCTTATCTTTAAATAACAATAGCACTCTTATTTTTAGATCTTTCTTTTCGGCTTTAAATATTTTCCTGAATTCCTATTATGGAAGATGGAGACTTAATACTAATTTTGCACTAACCCCGCACCTCCAATATGTCCCTTTTCTCATCCTTCCAATATAATGATTTCCCAGTCTCTAGTTAAATCTATACTGAGTATTTATGATGATTATATAAATATGATTTATGGCTAAGCCATGTAGTATCATTTCTTGGGCAACATTTTGTTCTTGTTAAGAATTAATAATTGCCATTTCCCTCCTTTGCTTAGTTTATCAGGTACTTATCACAAGTTCATCCCCAAACAAATATAGCCACAAATATCATGCCAAAATGTCCTAACATGTTCGGTTCAGTTCAGTTCAGTTCAGTCGCTCAGTCGTGTCCAACTCTTTGCGACCCCATGAATCGCAGCATGCCAGGCCTCCCTGTCCATCACCAACTCCCGGAGTACACTCAGACTCACGTCCATTGAATCAGTGATGCCATCCAGCCATCTCATCCTCGGTTGTCCCCTTCTCCTCCTACCCCCAATCCCTCCCATCATCAGAGTCTTTTCCAATGAGTCAACTCTTCGCATGAGGTGGCCAAAGTACTGGAGTTTCAGCTTTAGCATCATTCCCTCCAAAGAACACCCAGGATTGATCTCCTTCAGAATGGACTGGTTGGATCTCCTTGCAGTCCAAAGGACTCTCAAGAGTCTTCTCCTACACCACAGTTCAAAAGCTTCAATTCTTCGGCACTCAGCTTTCTTCACAGTCCAACTCTCACATCCATACATGATCACTGGAAAGACCATAGCCTTGACTAGACGGACCTTTGTTGGCAAAGTAATGTCTCTGCTTTTCAATATGCTATCTAGATTGGTCGTAACTTTCCTTCCAAGGAGTAAGCGTCTTTTAATTTCATGGCTGCAATCACCATCTGCAGTGATTTTGGAGCCCCCCAAAAATAAAGTCTGACACTATACTGTTTCCCCATCTATTTCCCATGAAGTGATGGGACTAGATGCCATGATCTTTGTTTTCTGAATTTTGAGCTTTAAGCCAACTTTTTCACTCTCCTCTTTCACTTTCATCAAGAGGCTTTTTAGTTCCTCTTCACTTTCTGCCTTAATAAGGGTGGTGTCATCTGCATATGTGAGGTTATTGATATTTTTCCCGGCAATCTTGATTCCAGCTTGTGCTTCTTCCAACCCAGCGTTTCTCATGATGTACTCTGCATGTAAGTTAAATAAGCAGGAATTTTAAAGTTTGGGGTGTATTTTTTTTTAATTTATTCATTTTTGGCTGAGCTGGGTCTTCACTGCTCCATGAGGGCTTTTCTCTGGTTGCAGGGAGCAGGGGCGACTCTCTTGTCGTGGTGTGGGGGCTTCACACAGCAGTAGCTTCTCGTTTCAGAGCACAGGCTCTGCAGCACAAGCTCAGTAGCCGTGGTGCACAGGCTTAGCTGCCCTGTGGCATGTACTATGTTCCTGGATCAGGGATTGAACCCGTGTCTACTGTACCGGCAGGCGGATTCTTTACCACTGAGCCATCAGAGAAACTGCTTGGTGTTTTCTCTTGAGGGCATTCCCCTCGTGGAGTCCTCTGTTCTCAGAGCTCAATCTGAACTGACTGTTCTCTATACTGGCTGCACAAG
>SJXQ01010743.1:209536-320703 GCA_006408695.1 Aepyceros melampus
CCCTCTTTTTCATGGAACAAAGACTTCAAAAGCTTCCTGAGAAAAAGTGTATAAGAGGTAAAAACTTAAGACCTGGAAATGCCTTTATTCCATCCTTAATATTGTACACTCATACTTGATAGCTTGGCTAGGTATAGAGAATAAGGCTAGAAATAATTTCCCCCTCAGAATCATCAAGTCATTGTTCTACGTTCTACTGTCTTTTAATTTTCAGTGCTGCTGACTAGAAGACTGATGCCATTTTGATTTTCTGACTCATTGCTTCGAACTTTTAAAAAATATATAACTTAAAAAAAATCTTTTCTTTATCTCTATGTCCTATAAGTTACAAACCTTCAGATAAGTCACTCTTTATTTCCTGAATGTATCTTTTTTATAAAAATCATATACTGTTATATTTCATGGATACTACCTTATTTTAGAGCTGTGAATATTACATATTAAAAAATTTTTTTTTATTTTCTCTGCTTTGTCTTTGTTTCCTCTGAGTTCCTTCTTCCCCATCCCCCCTTATTTGTTCATTGGTGGTTTTCTTCAAGTGCCTGGTGATTGTTGGATAACTACTCATATTTAAGAGTTAAACTAATAACTGGAAGCTCTGAATCTGAGGGTTTCACGATAGGATGGTAAGACTCAGCTGATTACTGGGGGTCCCTCAAAGGTTAGGATGTGTACATTTTCCCCAGAGAATCTTTCAGCCTCCTTCCTGAGGGCTATACAGCCTAGTTTCCAACATACTTCATGGGAATCCATGAGGGAAGGGGTCTGGGTATCTCACCACTCAACATGAAGACATCCATTTACTCCTATTTGCAGCATGGTGCCTTTTTAGATTCATCTCTCATTCAGTGTCCATTATGCTCCCAAGAATTAAGTATCAGTATTAACTCCACGTTACTGTGGGAGCTATTAAGTCTTACAGATTTGACTAACTTGTTCAAGGTCTAATAACTAACAAATAAGAGAGCCAAGAATGGAAACCAAATCCAGAATCCAAAACCGTATACTGCCTTTTTTCATGAAGAAAAACACATTTTAAAAATGTTTACTTGGAAAAGGGAAGAAGAATGGACTTTAAACTATGTCACTAGATTTATGATACACACTCATTCCACAGATAAGCCTTTAATTCATCATTAAACCTATTCTCAGATCTCAGAAACTCAGGGCGTTAAATGAGGAAATAAAAAAATTATTATGTGAAAATTAAATATTTTAAGAAACTGA
The DNA here is from genome assembly GCA_006408695.1 of Aepyceros melampus. Lineage (NCBI taxonomy): Eukaryota > Metazoa > Chordata > Mammalia > Artiodactyla > Bovidae > Aepyceros > Aepyceros melampus. The sequence goes on from SJXQ01010743.1 coordinate 210,764, forward strand.
AGATCAGAAGCCCAAACAATTACACTTTGGGTTTTGTAAATATTAAACCACTATTGCTAATAAGGTATGCTAGCTTTTCTCAGTCTTAATTGATTGTTTTTGTCCATCTGTTGTGACAAGAATAGGTATTGTAAGAACACAAACAGCCCACCAAAGAAACAAAGTTGAGGCTTTCTGGTATAAACAGTAATTGGCATATCAAGTGCTTATGCAAAGACTGTAAGAGAGAAGTATACCTATGAAGTATAGAGATTAAAGGATAATCATTGTTATTATTCAAGAAATCAACTCGCTAAAAATCAAACACATTGTCAACAGATCCTTCCCAAGCTACTGGATGAATATGGAATCGACCTTACACACACAGAGAGACAGATACTCAAGAGATCATTGCAATACAATACAGAGAAGTGAAGGTGAAGGCACAGGATGGCATGAAAGAGGGAAGGAACGTGTGGCAGAGAAACATCTCCTTTTCCTCTGGAGGAGACAATATCTGAACTGTCTTAACGAGTGAGATAAATCCAAAGGCAAAGTAACAAAAACTGAGATGTCAGGGGGTAATTAAAAAGACATAAAGACATAGAAGGGCTTTCCAGGTAGATCAGATGGTAAAGGATCTGCCTGCAATGCAGGTGACACAGGTTCGATTCCTGGGTTGGGAAGATCCCCTAGAGAAGGGAATGGCTACCCACTCCAGAGTTCTTGCCTGGAGAATCCCATTGACGGAGGAGCCTGGTGGGCTACAGTCTATGGGGTCACAAAGGGTTGGACACGATTGAGTGACTAACACTAACTAAAGACATATAAACTTCTACTATGTAACAGTAAAGTGGTGCTTTTACATTCAAGCTATTTTTCAACATTAAATTCTGAAAACTTGGGAACGTATCTCAAAACCACATTGGCTGGTACATCTTCATTATATTAAAGGTAACTGTTGGGACTTCCCTGGTGGTCCAGTGGCTAACATTCCATACTCCCAATGCAGAGGGCTCAGGTCTGATCCCTGGTCAGGGAACTAGATCCCACATGCTGCAACTAAGACCTGGCGCAGCCAAATAAATATTTTTTAAAAAGAACTTAAAAAAAAAAAAAGTTAACTGTTACTTTACTTTTTTTTCTTTAGGTTTCCAATGTTCCTAAGTCCATAATTCAAGCTCCCTCATTTTGCTCCTCTCTTACAAAGGACAACACTGGCCCTCGAAGGATGGCTTGCTAACCATTCTAAAAGCTGGAATGGCCGTTTTCCTAGTGAAACTCTTGTCTTACGTTACCAGTGACTATGCGCTTCAGAGTGTTGAAAGACTGGGAAATGTGGAGCAACTTATAATGGAGACGCTAATTTATGTTTTGCTTTTCTTCTTGTTTAACAAGACTGCAAACACTGCAAAGAGGTCATGACCCAGGCAAGTTCAGGCCTTGACTTGTAAGCATCATCTTCAAGAAAACACCGAAAAACATTACCAAATAATTAAATTGTGCTGGGTCATTTTGTATATTAATTAGTGGTAGTACTCATGAGGCAGCTTTATCATGAAAAACCAGCTCTGAATATATTTAATATCCTAAATCATTCTGGAGAAAAAGGTTGCCAGCAGCATGAGGTGGGAAGGCCAGCTTTAAAAACAGAAGTAGAGCTCAACCCAGAAAGAGAAATCCAACTTGTTAATGTGTGGCTACCAGTCTGAATCTATAGTGCCAAACAAAACATGCCCCTTGATGGGAAGAAAAGAGGCAGAGAGATAATTTACTTGGGAAAAAACTGTTTCCAGAATACTCTGAGATTTTCCAGTTCTGATGCAATAAAGAAAAGGCCTAAATAAAATGACTATCTGCCAATCGGATTATGATAAACATTGTTCCAAGGTTAAATAAGTATTAGTTAACTAATTCTTACTACTATAAGAAGCAACTCAGGTGAAAACATTACCATGAAAAAGGCAGGGTCAGTCAGGTGCTGATCCTTCAAAAAAACACTTCTTTACATGATGAAGAATGAGCCAAGTACTAAGCAGTATCTAAGCCTTTTGCCACACAAAGGACTAACCAGATAATCCACACCCTTTCATAGGTCCTGCCCATTGATTGGCCCCAATAAACTGATTTGTAACAAAAGTTCATGTGGAAGAAAGCTTTTTTTTTTTCTCCCTTAAATAAAAATGCCACCAATATAATACTGCAGTGAAATGGAAGGGCTGATTTTAACCTGCTAACAAAAGTAAAGTCAGTTATGCAGTAAAGAAAGGCCAATTCTTTCCCTATCATTCAGGGCTGAGCAAGGGCAATACACCCTGGGTAAGAAGAATGAACTGGGAACAATTGGAAACCCTGAAATGGATTAAGAAGTGAGTGTGTCGGGGGCCTTAAACTTTATTTTCTCGTTGTTAGAATTTGAAGCTTTTGTAAATAAAAGTGAAGCTTCTCTGAATTTGGAATTTATAAGCCCGGGAAGTAAAAGATAGAACAGATTAGCTGATCAGATCATGAACCCGAATTGACTCTGTTCAAGTATGTATGGAATTATCAGATTTGGTTTGTGCCTCCAAAGTGAGTACGATTCAGCTGGGGAGAGTGAGTAAATATTCCGAGAGCAAGGAACACACCAGCAAACATGAATGAGTAACGACTGACTGCGGGGATACAGCACAGAGGCACAGTTTCACTGGCAGAGGGTCTGCTGGGAAGATTCCTGTAGTATCACAGAGACGCTGGTGAAGAGGAGGCCCTGGAGGAGAAGGAATGAGTCTCCTAATTCCCCCGTGGGTGGTGGAGGCAGCTGAGCTAGAGCACCAAGGGCTGAAAACAGAGTCTTCTTAGAGCAGAGGGGAGTAGGTAGCCTAAAAAAAAAAAGACTGAATGCTAAACTAAGGAAGGAAGTTTAGTATAAAAAGCAACAAGAAACTAAAGAAGGTGCTGGAGGAGGAAGAGCTGTGATGAAAAGAAAGATGATCCTAGTAGCTTCATGCCGGCGGTCCAGTGGCCTGTGAGGAGGCTGCTATGAGAAAGGCATCTCTGGAATAAGGTCTCAGAGCCTGGGCGCCTAGGGAGGATCTGCACCTTTTCATCAGTGATGCGCATACATGCCTCCCTTTTAAATGCAAGCCCAGGGTGGGCAGAAAGCAAGGAGGAGAGGCAAGTTCCCTGATAGATAGAGGCTTGGTGCCATGGAACAAGTACAGGCTCCGTCATTCATGGCTGGGTGATGTGGGTTAGATTACTGAACTTCTCAGCATCTGTCTCCTCCTCAACCATAAAAATGGGGTTAAAAATCCTATTTCTACCTGTCAGAGTAAAGCAGGAGGTGAAGGATACTTGGGGAAGGAGGACCTCTGCCACCACTGTCAGGGGAGGCAGGAAGGAAAGGAAGTGAGATGCTCTTGAGAGGAACCTGAAAAGCCATCCTCTGCCTAGGACTGGGATGTCAGGAAATCTGCGACCTCAGGTCAGGTGGTCAAGCACTGGGCACCTGAGAACTCCTCTTTCTAACAAGGCAGGCAGGGCACTGGCCGCAAAAGATTCCGAGAGCACTCTCCCAGAGGGCCAAGATGCACTCTGTTCAGGGGAGATGAGTGCTCCAATCTTAAGCTTAACTAGGGTGACAGTGGGGCCCAGATGAGGCCTGAAGCTAAAGGTCAAATACCCCTCAGAAGTAGCTGTGGCAGCGGGCAAGAGTCAGGCGCCTTGATGAGAGTCAGTGAGTCCGAGGAGAAATCAGCTCAGAGGAGAGGCTGTGAAGCTTTCCTGGTAAGACGTGCTTCAGTTCATCCCATATACTGGTTTCCTTCTTGAAATGCGAGTAACAACTCATATTTTAATTTAGTTCAATGCAGATTAAAAGAAAAAAATTCTGCCTACCATAGAGCTTGTACAACTTTACCACTACATTTATTTGCAAGCCTGAATCTTGTTTCTAGCCTGTCGACTCCCTGGGGGCAGGGCCATGCTTGATTCATCTCCGTCCTTGCGGTTCTGAGCGCAGCATGACTGGTGATGGAAGACACTCCCATGTTCCCTCTGCCTAGAATGCTCTTCCCTGATACAGCCATGTGGTTCTCTGCCTCAGAGTCAGAGCTCTACTTGAGTGTCACCTGTCCCATAAGGCCCACCTTTCCCACAAGACCCTTTTTCATCTCCCTTTATCAGGCTCTATCCACCTCCCCCAACAGTAGGGATCACCTTTTAACATACTATATACTTAACTCATTTATTCTACATATTGCTGGTCTTCCCTTGTGAGGACAGGACTTGTGTCTGTCTGGTTTTATTGATGGGTCCAGGGCTAGCACTGTGCCTTGAACACGGTGACCCTTTAAATACATTTGTGTTGAATGAATGAATGGTGATCTCAGTGTAGGTGTCAAGGGCCACAGATCACTCCCCCACTTCTTTGTTACATTTTCTCTTCTGGTCCTGAAATAACACACACTATATGGAATGTTCAACAGGAAAATAAGTATCTATAGTTACAGTGTCTGTATCTCTGAGTCCCAAGTGTTGAATACTATGTCAACAAGTTTGAAAAGAATCTAGAACGGCATGTATGCTTCATTTACAATACAAGGAGATGCAAAGGATGTCAGGCCACTTTCTTTTAGCTAATCAATTGACTGCAAAAGTTAAGCTGTAACTGTTCATAATACAGACTACCCTCACGGAGAAAAGATTCATTACAAGCCATTACTTTAAGCTGGCAAGATAAGTATTGTTACGCATCTCCTATTGGTTTCTCCAAATCCAGGGAAAAATCTGACTACTATTAAAAACAACCAAGAGTCTGGACAGTGAAATGAGAGGAATGGAGCCTCTTTGCCTATCCTGCATGTATTTGATTTCTTGATGCTCAAACGTCTGTAACTTCTTTTTTTGGTAGTTATATGTTTCAGCTGAATACCAAAGGAAGGATGTTTCAAATAAATCAAGCTACAATGAGGCAGACAACTACACTTAAACTCTCCATTAGATTTTTACCCTGAAGCAAATTCTTAGTCTGCTGGTTTTGTAACCATCCTCCTGTGCTGCTGCCAGTAGGAAAGAGGACAACAGGGAGGGGAATTCATGATGCACCCTGACTATGAAATACGCAACTTCACCCCAAATAATTTAAAATAATTACTAAAGGCAAGAGCAGACCACTTTGAGAAAGTAAAGAATATTTTAGTACTAGTTTGTGAAAAAGACATGGAATCATCAGACTATCCTCAGAGCAGCTCTGAAAGCTTACCTAAGTTCTCTCCTTTCCTCTCTCCTCTCTTGGCTATTTTATAGGTGAGAAACCGGGGTAAGCTTTTACATCCAGGGAGGGAGCTGAAACTAGAGTTCAGGCCTCACGGATATTCCCACTATGCTTTGCCATCCATTTTTATTTGTGTAATATTAAAATTCTATCAGCAGTGGCTGATTTCTTAATGATGAGTTAGATAGGTAGGTATACCACCTAGAAATTATGAATTATGACCTCTGAGGAGAAAAGGTTAAATAAATTTGAGAAAATAAAGATGTATGACCATGCCACAGTATTCTCAGTGCCAAAAGGAACAGTTTTGTAAGGTGCTTTCATCAGAAACGTAACTAAAATGATCACTGACTGATCAGCGAATCCAGACTCCTCCACCCGGCACCTACAGTAGACTTTCCCTCCCTCCCTCTGCTTTTACCTTAAGATGCCCTAAAACGTCCCCTGTGCTCTAAGCAGGTCACTTTCCCTCTTCTTTCTCATTTAATTTCTACCTCTGTGGTTTTGTTTTTGGCTGTACTGGGTCTTTATTGCTGCCGGGGCTTTTCTCTAGTTGCAGAGAGTGGAGGTTACTCTCTAGCTGCGGTGTGTGGACTTTTCATTGCTGGAGCTTCTCTTGCTGCAAAGCACGGGCTCTAGAGCTCAGGCTCAACGGCTGTGGCACACAGGCTCAGTTGCTCCTCAGCACGCAGGATCCTTCGGAGTCAGGAACTGAACCCACGCCTCTGTCACTGTCGGGGGACCCTTTGCCACTGAGCCACCAGGCAAGCCCTGTGATTTTTTTTTTGCTTGTTTCAGAATCACTAGTAATTATTATTTTTTAAAGCTTTACCAATAATTAATACTAAAAAAATGTCAAGTCAAAGAAAAGGATGGACATAAAGGGAAAAACTGATTTAATAAATGTTGTAAGGCTTTATTATCTGTAGAGATGACACTTGCCAGTAGAACTTATACATCAGGAGAAAATTTAATTTTAAAAAGTCATTTGACTTTTTTAACTTCTTATTTTGTATTGGGGTATAGCCAGTTAACACAAAACGTTACGACAGTTTCCAGTGAACAGGGAAGACGCTCAGCCATACGTATCACTTCACTTGCTCAGCAGTGTCCGACTCTGTTACTGTTAGCCAAGCAGCAAATCAGCTGCAAAGGATTGAACTTTGGTAGTTACACTGTTGAATCAAAAGTGAATACAACTGTATATACATTAAGGTTTTCTTTTTCCTGATTATAAAGTAATAAATGCTTACTGTAGAAACTGTATAAAATACAAGAAATATTAAAGCAGAAAAACCCACCCATAATCTAAGAGCAGCTATTTTTAAGACAGAGAAACAGAACTTCCTTTTTACTTTTGTTTTTCATTTCACTCTTTTAAAAAAATTTTTTTGTGCATTTTAAAATGAACATCAATTAAAGAATAATAAATGCATTAAAATATTGGGAGGCTGAGCGCAAACTTTTCTTTCAAAAAGTTTGGTGGCCATAAAGATAATCACAGAAAACAGTTCTGGCATATACCCTCCAGGCCTTTTTCCTTGATAGCTGAAATCACACCTAGAGAATAACTGAGGATTAAGTGGAAGGTGATCTGATCGTTAGGCAGGCAGTTTCTGACACTGGCCCCGTTTATACAGATACTGGGGGTCACCAGCAGACAGCCACCCAGCTTCTCATCTCCCTGCTCTGGCTGGTGTTTCTTCCTGTCCTCCCTCCCCATGATTACTCCTTTCTCAGGGAACCAGCACCCTCTTCCACTTGCTCCAGGGCTGGCCCTGGCAGGGTCTGTGGGAGCATGATGGCTGGCAGGTAGAGGCCAAGAAGGTGTTGTTCCTGCTGACGTGTCTACAGGTCTGGCTTCTGGCTATCTGGAGCCTAGCTCCTTTGGTATGGATTAGTTATTCTGTTGGTTTTATCTATTTTTGTGTATGAGGAAAGACAAGAATCAGAGTTTTCTTTAAAGTGAATACTAAACTGAGTTGTGGTTTGTAGTTTACAAAGAATTATAACCATCATTTATATTATTTAATTCTTAAGACTTAAATATTAAATATGACCACTGTTCCCGATTTACAGTGAGAAAATTGAGGCTCAGAAAGTAAGTGACTGGATTCACACTCAAGCTTTCTAACTCCTGAGCTCTTATTTACATTGCCAATGCCAGTTCTATTAATGTGTGTAGTTAAGACCCTTCAGCTTCAAGATGTCCATTCAACAAACAGTATTATCTATATGGCCTAAATAGGTCTGGAAAGAGAGAGAAGAGAGGAAGGGAAGGAGAGAGGGCAGGAGGAAGGGAAAGCAGAAGGGTGGGTCCACACAGGTAGTCTGGAGCTTTCTCTGTGAAAAGCATTCTTGCCATTCCCCAATGGGAGAGCTAGGCAGGACTGTCAAGATGAAAAATGGTTACAGACCAAGTTGTGACTTAAAAAGATCAAGGCGTTGTTCCACCTATATTCTAATAACTATCAGGAATATTGATAGACCTTTGTAAGGTCCTCCTTAGTGGTTCTTCTCACCCAATAGCTGTTATGCCATAATAGTATAAACCCCAAGAAATCTCCAAAGGCCTGTGTATTTGCTTTGGGGACAGGACTGTAGGAGGGAAGCTGTGAAGCACTATTCTGTTCCACTTGGATTAGAAGGAAAAAAAGGGGAACTTTAGTCACAAGCAGCTCTAGGGAAAAAGGCAGTAGGGGGGCAGTCCCTGGAGGCCAAGGTCTAATGTAATGGGCAGTGTCCTCAGGGCCCCACAATCCATCAGAAGCCCCGACCCTCTCTCTACTCCTCCTGCTGCTGAACTCCGAAATTTCTGTTTCTACTTCATTCTTCCTTTTATAATGGGATCTCCAATCCCCAGACCAAAGTATTTGTCTTAGGACTCAGGAAGCTTCTGAATTTCAGCGAATGGGAGATGGGGAAGTAGAGTGTCTCTATTTCTTTTGCCAGTATTGCTAGTGAAGGAATTTGAACCTGGGCATTCCAACTTGGAACGCTGAACTCACTTTCCATGGAAATGTGCCATAGACAGCAGTTACACTCTCTATTTTTCCTAACTTACATGCTAAAAAGGTTCTGTGGACTATCTAAAGGCATCTCTTTTCTTAAAACAACAACTGGGAGATATATTTCCAGTTCTAAACAGCCTTAATAAATACTAAGCCTCCAAGAACTTTAAAACAGGAAGAAAACAGGAAGAAACAGAATCTTAGATGTCAACCCTCGGCTTCAAGCAAAGGGAACATTCAAATCACTCAAGAGAAACACTGATCCTTTTTTAAGGATAAGATTCTTTATAAATGACATTCTCTGTGGACAACACTATACTCCGACTTCTCAGTAACTCTGTGCTTTTCACAATAAGGCATTAATACCTTACGTCTGTGCAGCCCACAGGTTTACACAGAACTTACACGATGTTCACTGGCCATCCATGGCGGGGGTAGGCAGGAATCATCACCATTTTACAGATGAAGAAAGACACAAAGATGTTAAGGGGCTAGCTGAAGACTATAAGGCCATGTGTCCGTGCTAAGTCTCAAACTCAGGTTTTCTGACTCCAAGTCCAATACAGTGAGTAAGCTGTGCAGAGAGTACACTCATAACTAGATTCATGGCCTCATGGAACACTAGGATGGTAGAATCAACACTTCTCTAATGCTGATGTCATGTCACAGTAATATATCAATATTTAAGGCAATGAGAAAATATTTTGTCTCAACAACATTAGCATTTCTCTATGATTAAAATTTAGAGATTGAATTTTGAGTTACCTATAAATGGTGTGTGTGTATGTATATATCTAGCTTATAATTTTTGTATTAATATGTATTGTAGATGTGCTCTACTGAAAAACAAAACAAAACTCTATTTAGAAAACATGGTTTTACTGCGGCTGATTCATGTCAAGGTATGGCAAAACCCACCACAATATTGTAAAGTAATTAGCCTCCAATTAAAATAAATAAACTAATTTAAAAAATAAAATACAAAAAAAAGAAAATAGGGTTTTATTTAGCAGATATTTATAGCAATATTTTATAAAAGGACTTACCAAACTTCTTTCACTGATTTTGATGAAAACTGCTCTATACACGTGTGTGTGTGTGTGTGTGTGTGTGCGCGCGCGTGTGTGTGTGTGTATATATATATATATTCAACGTACACAGAACTCTCTGAGATAATCTACTAAGCGAAGTATACTTGAGAATTTATTTATAAACTATGGTGGCCATCTAATATCACTGACTTAACAAATGGGAAAACTGGGCTACTAAACTGTCCAATCATGACCCAGATTTTTTTCAATAAAGAAGTTTAATGGAAAAGTCACCACATCAGTGATTACAATTAATGTGTCTGGCAAAATGACTAAACCTCTTTCCTAAAGTGGTTATATATCTTATTGAGTCATATTATAGTCATTAGCCCGAGTTAATTTTGAACAGATAGACAGAGAGATATTCGTGTTTAGGCCTGCATGATTTGGAGTCTCTTCCATTATTTGCTTCTTTCGCTAAAGCAACCCAAAGCCTGAGGAGTTGCTTAATATCACCAAGACTTCCTAATATCTGAAGTAAGATTGCACTGAGATATCATATAAGAATTACAGGAAAAGCAATCTTGTTTAGAGATCGGTGACCTTAAATGAAACCCATGGAGAAACAAACATGTCTGCCTGAGTTCCCATCAGGAATTTACTAAGAGTCTTACTGGTTCACACATTATTACACCCTTTCCAGCTCTAAGCCCTACTTCTTTCTTCTCAGGTTAATATTCCTAAGTGCCAGAGCAGTGAGGAAGGAATTTTTCTCAACAACTTTATTTTTAGCTAAAAGTCTGAAGAACTGTGAGGTCTTTTGAGTCCTACACTTCAGTAATATTGCATTAATTTGGAGTGGTCTTTTGTAAAAATTCACAGTTTCCAAAGATTTGGCCAGCTGGAATGCTGTGAATAAATTATGAGTGTTCTATGGTATCAATACTATTCAGCCCTTGGGAAGGGGATTAGCACCTGGTGGGGATGCACCTCTGGCCAGCTGTGACTGGCCTCATCCACTTACCCAACTATATCATCAGATGTTATTATTTTCTATATGCTGTGATGAAAAAGGCTGGGAAGCAATGAAGTGAAAAAGCAGTGATTCTCTGTAAGTTCTCTGTAAGTTACTCTGGTACATACGGATCAGGTCTTCCAAACTGATTTGCAAAAACTGTCAAACATTAAGGCAGTCGGGTTAATGGGCTTAACTGCTCTCACACTTGTTGAGGAAACTAGGAAGTTATGGCATTTCACAGCTGAGGAGTTCCTTTTCAGGCACTTTGTCTCCCGGAAGGAAAAAAAAAAAAAGGTGCCGGAAGAGATCTAGGAGGAAAATAACAAAGCCATTCGTTTTACAGTTTGCAAGAAGGTTTACCTGGCCTTACTGCCTTACTACTGCCTCTTTCTTGACAGGAAGAGACTAAGGCTTTCATCCTCCTGATCCTGAAAAGCACATTCCACTCGACTTCCATAAATCTGCAAAACTTGAAAAGAGCCCTAGTGTCATCAAGCAAAAGAGCCGGCTTTAGGAATCTCACTGGAAGGAGGGGTGTCTTCGAGCCTCTCACTGCTAAGCCGGACATTTCCTAACACTGGACAAATTGTACGTCCAGCTCAGGGAGGGTGAACTGCAGTGGTCTTTTACCCTCCAAGCCAATTGTTAGCTTTTCACAGGAATCAGCAGGGAAGCACATGTGAAACCTCTGTGGTGACGGTGAGCACCCCCACGCCTTGTGTGACTCTGCATGTCGATGAAGCGGGCTGGGAGCTTTCTTAGCTACTGCTGCTGAGTTCTCAGAGCAGCCCTTTTCTCCGGCATGGCTCCCTGCTGGGACAGCCCTTTTCAATTTTTCTATCCCTCCTCGACTCTTCTCCTGCAGAACACAGGGAAACTTGATTGAAATAAAGACCTCGGGAACATGTTTTATTTTCTCCTGTTCAATCCATTTTAGAAAAGCTTTTAATTGGTTTTAAAAAGATGCTAAACAAAATGTGATGATGTTTTTCAGTCTTCATGAACTACAGATACCACTTTTTATACTTTCAAAGGGCTAATAAATCAATCATGAAAATTAACTCTCCAGCTAAATTGAAAGCAAATCCACTGAATACCGGGTTCATTAAAAATCTATGCATTTACTTACAAAAATTTAAAATTCAAAGAAAATTATCCTAGTAACTGAAATCTGACTTGAATTTTTAGTCCTACACTGAAAATCCAAGACCAAAGCAATCACAAAAGGAAAAAAGGAGGGCTTGTGAACCAGTTTTAATAAGCCAATTTACAATGAGGGAGGGGAGATGGGGGATGGGATGAAGCAGAAAAGAGAATATCTTGATCCATAACAACGCAGTGCCCTTGAAGGGATCCTTTTATTTCAGCATGTGCACACATGCACACACAATTTTTCTGTGTGAAAGTGGAATTACAACAAATGCACAATTAAAGATTCTGTGACTGATAATGGTTACTGTATTGTATGCATGTACAGTTCCTCTTTTTAAAGAAAAATGCCTACAACTTTTCTGTTTCCTTGACAGTGATAAAATAATAGCTTTCTACTAATAGTCTATGCATCCCTACAACATTGGGATTCATATACTTTTGATATTTAACTGCAAACAGCTGAAAAGCCTGCATGGTAATGCTTTGGCAAAGTGAAGGCTTCTACTTCAGAATGACAAATAGTCTTGACACTGGATCACCTTGAAAAATTCTCCCTTATTTTCTTCAGAGGATACAAACTAATTTAAAAAGTAAGATGGTACAGAGAAACCACTTTTTTTTTTTTTTAATATATGCCAACTAGAAATATCTTAAGCAGTCATTTCTTCTGCCACTGATTCGCTTACATAGCAGTCCAGCTCAGAGCCATCCAATTCTGATTAGGACAGGCTGGTATTTTATTAGAATCCCCGCCACTTCCAATCACTAAGGCAACCAGATCTGCCTTTTACTTCTTACCTGTTCCTATATTCTTCCTTTCCAATCCTTAGAGAAATTTGTTCCACATCCCTTTCTAATGATCCAACTCCTGTTTCTAAGATTTCTCCCAAGCTAGGCCACGTACACTTACTCCTTACATTCAGCTCTTCATAGAATCCTCCTTTCTTCATTTAAGCTACTGAAACTATCTATTGTAACCATTTTATTAAGATGTAACTCCTATTAACACAAAGTTCACTGACTTAAACTGTACAGTTCAATGGTTGTTAGTAGGTTGCACAGATACATGCAACTACCACTGGACTCAGTTTTAGAACATATTCATCACGCCCCAAAGAAACCCAGGGTCTACCAACAGTCACCTCTCACTCTGCTCACCCACTCCTCCAGTCTTAGGCAAACACTGATCTGTTTTCTGTCTCTACAGACTTGCCAATTCTAGGTATTTCACATAAACAGAATCACACGATATGTAGTCTTTTGTGAATGGCTTCTTCTGCTTATCATGTTTTCAAGGTTCATTCATGTTTTAGCAAGTACTCAGCATTTTTGTAAAATGCCGAATACTCCTCCATTGTATGTATATAGCACATTTATTTTATCTGATGAACATTTGGGTTGTTTCCACTTTTTGGCTATTATGAATAATGTTTCCATGAATACTCATTACAAGTTCTTATGTGGATATATATTTTCATTTCTGTGTGGTATATACCTAGAAATAGAATTGCTGGATGGAGCATGTGGTAACCCTATCTTTAAGCTTTTGAGTGCTAGACTGTTTCCCAAAGGTTGCGCAGTTTACCTATTCCCACCAGCAGTGTATAAGGATCCAATTTCTCCATCTGCAAGCCAACACTTGTTATTGACTTTTTTTCCCTTGGCCATGCCACATGGCTCGTGGGGATTTTTTTTTTTTTTTTAAAGTTCCCTGACCAAGGGTTGAATGGTTCAGTGAGAGACAGAGTCCTAACCACTGTACATCCAGGGAATTCCCCTGACTTTTTAATTATGGTAATAAGATAATGTTCCTTTCCTCAAAGGTCTTACAATTATTTTTATAAAACAGAAACAGTTATTCCTAAGTCTTTACTCAAGATTTTGGAATTCATTTGTTAATATGTTCTACTTATTTCTGAAAACACTCACTTCTCTATTTTCAGCTTTGCTACTGCTAAGTCACTTCAGTCGTGTCCGACTCTGTGCGACCCCATAGACAGCAGCCCACCAGGCTCCCCCGTCCCTGGGATTCTCCAGGCAAGAACACTGGAGTGGGTTGCCATTTCCTTCTCCAATATAACCTAAAACTTCAACTATTGGGAGTAACAATTTACAGAAAAATGATGTAAAAAATCCTTCACAGTGCAACTATGCAGTAAGTTTTCAAGACTGTTGTAGGTTATATTTCTTTTCACTAATCTAAGAAAAAAAATAAACCCTAGAAAATCAAGACAAGTCCTCTACCTTTAGGTCTAACACATATACACATACAATTTTAACTGTTAAGTATCAGATTCAGCAGCTTAACATTAAATATTTTCCATGCAACTTACTTTATGTCTCCAACTTCACATATGGAATTCCCACACAGGTTTTTAAGTTAGTGCTTCACCCCTTTGTATCTGCCTTTGACTGGCACTTCTTCAAGATTACAACATGCAGAATCAACCAAGAGAATTCATGTCTTGTGTCACAGCCAAACATGCTCTGGCAGCCTCTCCATAATTAACGTATTTAACCAATCCTCATAGGTCAGTTTAAATGTGTTAAGCTATCAAAATCACCAGTCTCCAACAGCCAGATCAGTAAAAATGGAACCACGGGGACCAAGATCCTGGCTATAAACTCACCCTTCAAAAGTGCCCCGTGACATGAGAAAAATGCAAACTCATCTGTAAAAACTAAAAACAAAACAAAACCCCCTGCAGGACATAAATTTCCCCAAAAACAAATTCTTAGAAAAATCTACGAAAGATGGAACAAATGGAACATGTATTTAATCACTTCTACATTAATATCATGTATTAATATCGCTCATGGGAGAAGGAGTGGGAAGGGATGTGTAATATGGTGGTGAACTTATAAAGGAACAAAACAGAATACTAACTGAAACTGGAATTTTGAGATTTTCAGGAAAAAATGGAAAACTTCTCTGCTTCAGAGTTAGTGATTAAGAAAATTATTTACCTTAAGACAGAAGGCCAGACTGGATGACCTTGCAAAATCCCTTCAACAAGAGAATTTTACAAGTTTTTGATAATCTGCTTATTTAAAGAGTGCACCATTGTATAATTTACTGGAACAACTCTGTGAAAATGTTCCTTATATTATTTTTACCTGTGGAGGCGCCTTTTTCAGTAACACAAGAAGAGCCTGTAGTACCAGATTAGAAAATCGAGGGCCAATAGGGACATAATCTGAAAGAGAAACATTGCTGTGTTTAGGGATTCGATATACATATGCACATATTCCAAACATACAGATTTTTCTGCATCAAGAGTAAAAACAGATCTAAATAAAAGTCGTGTAACTAACGATAACAAGAAAAAAGCTTCTAAATATATCCATTTTGTGCTTGTGTAGACATCTTTGACATTCAGAGACAGCTATTTTTAAAGGGGAAAAAAAATCCCCAGGTCTATTGATTAAACATCTCCAAGAAGCTACTGCAAACCTTGGCAATACAGATGGCTACACAAGGCAACAAAACCAGATACTAGAAAATGGGTAGAGGGGAAGTAACAAGCGGTAACAATGGAAGTAAGGTACTCTGACATAACCGAAACGATGGTAAAGCCATGAAGACTGGCCCACAGATGGTGAAGAACAGTGAATTTCTCCGAGAACTTTCTGTCAAGCTCCTCCTCATCCTCCCAGATTCGGCACAAATGTTCCCCCCCCCCCCCCCGCTTTCTCTGCGTACCGCGTGTGCACCCCTGCCCGGTGCTTAGAGCTGCCTTCCAGCAACAGCCCTCTGAAGTCAAAAGTGATCTTCCCTTTTCTGAAACCCAGAACACATGGCACGTTCTACTTTATATAATTTTTGCTGATGTATGTCATAAGGAGAGCATCTTACTATTTTTCTGAAGCCCTAATGATTCTAGCCCAGTGGTAAGGGCTCAGCAAATGCTTACCAAATAAATGAACCAACGTGAACGGATAATAACTATTCATACAAGTGAAAATATACTCGGAGGGCAAACATTCCTGACAGTACTGTTGCTATGACCACACATCTCAATTGTGTTTAGGTAAAGGAATTTATGCAGAGCTATGAGTATGTGCCCAAAAGCTTTTAAAGAAATAATCCCAGAAACGGAGATGAAATGTATCAAAAAATAGCAGATCCAAAACCCAGGTCACCAGATAAAACTATCTATTTAAGAAGACCTCTTACGTATACCTACTTGGTTTTATAACAAACACTGCCTTAGGAAACAGGAAAATAGATCATAGAGGACATAAAATAAGTCTCAAAATCATGGGGGAACTGTAGTAAGAACAGTTAATATGAAATCATTACTACACCATTATAGACCCCTTAAGGAAGAAGGGGGTTAGTTAACCAGACATTGGTAGTATCTTCAGATATTTATTAAGTTACCAGATGGGATCAATTTCAATCAATTTTGTTACAGCATCCTGAGCCATTGTTATAATGAATTTATCCCAGATTTATCTACTTTGTGAGAAGAAATAAAACATAAGAGTAACAACACTGTTTTGGCATTTGTTTGTGAAATACACCTTATGAGCTGAGTACAGGGACTGTTTTATTTATCTCTGTATTCTATAGCAGTGCATTTAAACATAGGAAATGTTTAATAGGTATTTTTAAAAATTACTGTAAAGCACTTGTAACTTTCAGAATGTTTTTAACTTTCACAACATTATCTCATTTCTGTCTTTACATTTACTCTGTGGGATAACTAAGGAAGAGAATACAGTCTCTGTTTCATCTGAATGGAAACTGAGACAGAGAGCTGATGCCCCAAGTGTTGCTGCTAACTTGTAGATTTCACTCCAACTTAAGCTCTTCTTTCCTTAGTTCTGACCCAGTTAACAAATGGAACCTCTGAGCTACACGCAGCTCTGAGATAGAATATCACAAATATATCCATCAATGAAAATTACTAATTATTTATTATGGTCCGGAGAAGGCGATGGCACCCCACTCCAGTACTCTTGCCTGGAAACTCCCATGGATGGAGGAGCCTGGTAGGCTTCAGTCCATGGGGTCGCTAAGTCAGACCTGACTGAGCAACTTCACTTTCACCTTTCGCTTTCATGCATTGGAGAAGGAAATGGCAACCCACTCCAGTGTTCTTGCCTGGAGAACCCCAGGGACGGGGGAGCCTGGTGGGCTGCCGTGTATGGGGTCGCACAGAGTCGGACACAACTGAAGTGACTTAGCAATTAGCAATTTATTATGGTCAGGGAACTTTGTGGAAGATACAAAATATGAGACATGGACCCTTATAGTTATGGTCATAAGGCACATTTACCATTGATACCACTGCTGACTTTTGATATAAGAGAAGTTATATTTCCTTATTAGATAAAGTTATTTCTATGGCCCTATGGCCACCTGTATTTTCTCTTGTAATTTTTGAGACACGAGCTGTAATGTGGCAAGGACAGTACAATGGCAGAAGTGATGACTCACCAAGCAGTCTCTCAATGTCATCCACAACCACACAACTGAGCTGGGATTTGTATGCATCATCAAAGATCTAGAAGAAAAGCAAAACCATGGATTATCTCACTGCCCTCAAAAATTACAAGAATTTCCAAGAAGATAAAATTTAGCTAATTCTTGACCAATGCCCCCCACCCCCATCCCAAAACACAATAAAACACCCAATATTTCTATTCTTTTAAAAAAGTTTATTTACGGCTGCGCTGGGTCTTTGTTTTATGAGGGCTTTCTCTAGCCGTAGCGAGAGGGGATGGGTGGTGGACAGGCTTCAGCAGTTGCAGCATGCAGGCTCAGTTGTTATGACAAAGGGGCTTAACTGCTCCATGGCATGCGGGATCTTCCCAGACTAGGGATTGAACTCATGTCTCCTGCACTGGCAGGTGGATTCTTAACCACTGTGCCACCAGGGAAGTCCCACCCAATATTTCTGACTACACAAAACTAGACTAGTAGATAATAGGACTTAAGAAATTCAAGAGTTCTTACAAATTTAAAAGTGAGGAAATGGAGACCCGAAGCAGTTAAATGACCTGCCCAGGACATCACAGCTGGATCACAGCTGACCATGGGGGAGGGTAAGGCTACTTTCAGCTCCAAGGGCTGG
This sequence comes from Aepyceros melampus, assembly GCA_006408695.1. NCBI lineage: Eukaryota > Metazoa > Chordata > Mammalia > Artiodactyla > Bovidae > Aepyceros > Aepyceros melampus. Next base: position 228,295 of record SJXQ01010743.1, read on the forward strand.
ATGTGCCACACTGGGGCATGCTCAGGAAAAACTGGAATTAATCAACTGACAAATCCATCAAGTTTATCACAATGGTCTCTCCTCTCTCTGTCAGGGGCATGACTTCAGTGCTGTGACTCAAGGGCTAAATGGAGCCACAGGAATGTGCAGGGTAAAACTGAATGTCATTTTATTAGTAGTAGGAACCGTGGCCCTGTCAAACAGGAATAACATTGAAAGCAGAGAATTCTGTCAGCTCAAATCAGACTGTAACAGCCAAAGTGTCTACAAAAGAATTAAAGTTAGGTATAAAATATCAGATAGAGGCATCATTAGAACTAGACAAAAGATGACAGTGAATTATTTTAAGATAGCCAAATAAATGGAAATTAAGCAAGCAGTGAAGGAGGCTGTTATATCCTGGCAAGAAAGTAGCAATTTCAAGCCAGACAGAAGAATTAATTCTTTTTTAAGTTGAATATAAGTGCTCAAAGCCTTGAGACCAGTGTTTTTGTAAATGTTGGCGGTTCCTATTCCAGTGCTCAGTGTAGCTCACTGGTGTCATCGTTAAGAATTAATCCCTGCATTCCAGTCCAATCTGACTGATGAGTAACCTCAATGCACAAAGATGGTAACCATCACTCTCCTGATTTTGCTTGGTAGTAGCATGATATTCCTTACTGGGTACCTTTTAACTACAGAAGATTAAGAATAGGATGGTACGGGGAGGGAGGAGGGAGGGGGGTCCAGGATGGAGAACACGTGTATACCTGTGGCAGATTCATGTTGATTACGGCAAAACCAATACAATACTTTAAAGTAATTAACCTCCAATTTAAATAAATAAATTTATATTAAAAAAATAAATTAAAAAATAAAAAAATTAGGTATAGGAACAAAGTAAATTAAACCTACAGTATTAATCTTTTTCATATTATGTTTAAAGACAACCTGTGAATACATGGTCTTTAAAGCATTTGTGACAATTAAGAAAATTTACTATGTTAGATTAATAGATTAGCCTTGCTAGTTCAATTTAAAACATGCAGTTGACTAATTAATTTTGATAAACTTTAATGCTGGAAGGTGAAGTATAACTTTAATAGCCTTGCAAATAGTAATCTGAGATTCACCATAATTATATTATTGTGTGTGTGTGTGCGCTCAGTCATGTCTGACTCTTTGCAATCCCATCCATCGACCGTAGCCTGCCAAGCTCCACTGTCCATGGAATTTTCCAGGCAAGAATATTGGAGCAGGTTGCCATTTCCTACTTCAGGAGATCTTCCCAACCCAGATACTGAATCAATGTCTCTAGCTTCTCCTGCATTTGTAGGTAGATTCTTTACCACTATGCCACCATATTGTTAATTTTATTAAATAAATGTAATTACAGATTTACTTTGAAACTTAGAATGTTCTGTTTGTTATAACGACTGAAGTATTTCAAAGAGAAAATAAAACATTTTAAATGTCTAAATACAGTTTAAAATATTTAAAGAAATTAAAGTTGTAAAAATCTCTTTTTGAGCTACCTTTTGCTTGACTTATAAACAGAATAAAATAAGTGGATTTTTTTAAAGTTTAAGTTTTCTTTTGTGTTGAAAAACTAGATTTTAAATTATATAATTTTAATATGTTGAATGTTAATTTTTTAGACCTCCAACTAGCTACACACGGTCTTTTCTATGCTCAAAAGTCACTCTCAAAGATGCAAAAATAAATAAATAAATAACCCCCCCAAAACTCATCAACAAAAAGCAAAATATCAACTTATGTGACAATCTACATGGTAAGTTTCTCCCTAACACACGTATTTTCTTTAAGGCAGGAACTGTCTTCTTTAGCGTTATGTGTTCAGGGTCTAATGCTTCCCTGGTGCCTAATAAACATCTGCTGCACACACGTGGGAAAGAAAGCCTCTGCTGCTTTCCTTTGCACCATCCCCTGTACCCGTCAGTCATCTACCCTTTCATCCTTAGCCATCTGTCTCCTCGTTGGATTGTGAGGTGGATAAAACCTTTATTCATGTTACCCCCCTGTACCCAGCATGGAAGAGTATTTAGTAACCTTATCTGCTCAATGGATTCAATGTTTGAAACAACACAAAGTTCTAATTTCATCTTGTCCTAAGTTACTTGCCTCTCTTCACCTTCAGTATAGCATTTCTGTATTGTGTACATATTACGGATTCACAGTATTCTTCCCTATATTACACCGGATTGCTAGCTCTTTGAAGGCAAGTACTGTTGTATTTATCTCTGTGTCCTTGTCACTTAATATGATGCCTTATCAGAAAGTGATCAACAAATACTTACTGAAGGAACACACTGAAATTTATGCATTAAAGTCAAGTAGGCATATCAGGGCAGTAGTTGGAGATGCATGACTGAAGTCAGAGTATGGACATCTCATAATGCTGAAACCATGAGAGGGAAGAAATCTTCAAGGAGAAATGGTAGAAATAGAATAAAGGGCAGAGGACTGAACCTTGGAGCGTTGTTCTGTTAACTCAATTAACAAATGTTTTTTAATTCATATCATGTGTCAAGCACTAGTGAAGGCAATGGAGAGAGTAGTAACTAAGGTCACTTGTAACTATGGTGACGCACAGCATGATGATGTTAGCAGAGATACAAGAGGATGCGGTGGCACAGCACAGCAGCTGTGGCGTCCGGGGGGACACCGCGCATGTCCTACTCTTTCTGGCACCTGGTCAGACTGCACTCTCTCAACCCCTCTTGAGTCAGGGATGATTATGGGGTTTGCCTTGGGACTAAAATGGGAGTATTTCACCTTCTGAAAGGAGCTTCAAGAGCCATGGCTTGGTTCCTTTCCTACCTTGGCTATCACAGAGTCACACGTGCGATGGAGCCACAATTACCTATCAGCTTGAGTCTCTGAGAAGCTGCAGCAGAGTTTCCTCTCTGAGTTATGGTGGACATGTAGTGTGAGCAAGAAATAAACTCTGTAGTGTTAAGCCCCTGAGATTTTGGGGCCTATTCATTATCGCAGCATAATTTAGCCTATTGTGACTGATATAAGAGCTTATGAAGTTGATGATGGTCTCCTAAATTCAGGAAGTGACATTAAGCTGAGAACTGAAGGATGAACAATTCACTAGGAAAGAGGGAAGAAAGTGTTCTAAGCAGAGCATATCAATTATAAGGAGGCACAGAGAAAATCTAGGAACACTGCAGGAACTAACACAGTTTGTAAGAACTAAAAGGAAGAGGGGTCAGCATTGGCGCCGTGTGTGTGGGGAGTGGCGGGTGAGACATGAAACAGGAGAAATGGAAGAGACAACGGAAAGTTTAGAAGCTGTTGCACTGTGCTTCTTTGCTCTTTTTTGAAGACTGGACTAACAGCAGCCAATGTGGCAAACTCAGATGATTTCTAGAAGCCATTAAAAATAATGCTTGGCTCTTTTAAAACATTTGCTCAGAATTCTACTGATACGAAGGGCTTTGATGCAAGCATATCATTCTGTCTGACAGACTGTCGTATCGTGGCTTTGAGTCACAGGGGGCCAGGACATTGTGGATGGGCTACAGCAGTTGCCCTACACTTTCTCTGAATCAGCCCCTCTTCCTCATCAAAGCTTATAGAGCTTATAAACATTATTTAGGACACTGCTGAGATCTGAACTAATGATAAACTTTCACCAACTTATCTCAGAGACTGTGATTCACAAAGCATTTCAACTCATTTCACAGCTGACTGCATGGGCTACCTCTAACATTTTAGAAGAAAATACCTACAGGCTTTAATGTAGTTTGTTTTGTTTTTGTTTTTTTTTTTACAGACAGTTCTTAATGTACTAATTACTACCATGCGGAGAGGAGTACTCGCAGCTACTCTCTTAACAACATACTAACCAGGACAAAGGCTATGCAGTGCCAGTTGTAACTTGACCAGTTTCAGTTGACTCTGCTTTAATTTAAATACACATGCATCTTTCACTTCTCTCACACACATTCTTTCCCACAGGTAGTCACAAGTGTAAGATAAGGTCACCACTATTCTCCTGAATCCATGTTTCTGCCTAGTCACCTCAGCCTCTTCCATTCTTGGCTTCCTGGCCCCATGCTAAATAAGGAGATATCAGGATTCCACTGGCAAGTATATGCAATTAGCTGCCAGACTAAAATCGGAGATATTTACATAATGAGTGGGGAAGTTCTACCAAAACTGCAGACAGATAAATCCCAAAGGAGGAGAGATGCAGAAAAAGTAAAACTGTACAAACTGCCCCAGCTCAGACACAACAACTAAAGTGCTGAACTTGCCATCAGTAATAGCACCCGGTGAATACACAGTGCCTTCTCCAGACCAAAAGCCAAAACGACATTTAGCCAGGTGGGCTGAAGCTGGAGCTACTGCTGGTATCTTACAGATTCTTTAAAAAATTAAATTCTGATCCTTTCATGGAGTGAAGATGAAAGTATGATGCTCAAGTTCTTCCTGCTGGAGAGGTTATCAGTAGGGGATCACAGAAGATAACATGTAAAGTAGGATACTTGAAAGAGGGGAGCTGCTAGAAAAACAGATAAAAACCATGACTGCACACAGCAAACTGGAGGATATGGTTTTCCCAGCTCTATCAGGGAGTTTCCTAGAGCATGTAAACTTATCAGAATATATGTATTCTGAGAGTTAGGTGAGAAGCCTGAAAGAGAAGGCTGAAGAAAAGAACGGGGAGAATGGAAGATAGAAAAAAAGTGTGGCGAAGAGTGACAGCAGTCAACAGGGCAAAAACGAGAGGTCTATTCTAGAAGATGAAATCACAAAATCCCACAGTCTACTTAGCTGTGGACATAAGGGGACTGTCATCATGAACCTCTTTGGTGCCTCCTCTCTTGTGTGCAAAGGCAGGCTGGGGCCATGAGAGACGACCTAAAACTTGGGGAACCCGGGCCTGTGGCAGGAGCATGCTGGATGCACTGTGAAAGGAGGTTTGGAGCTCCTGTTGCCTAAGGCTTGGGAGCAGGTCTGGTCATGGACCTTGAGGGTGCTGAGAGCTCTCAAGGCACCGAGCCCACTCCTGGAATCTTCACATGAGCTGGGAACCACCTGTGTATAGGGGAGGGGCAACAGCTGCAGCCTCTGGAGTCTACATGAATGCAAATGGGAACATGCCAGCATTAGCTCCATGTTAATCCCAGCTTTTTAGAATCACAAACCCCAGCAAAGCGTGCTCCAAATAAAGAGTCTGTCCTCCATTTTCTAGAAACTCTTTAGGGTTCTGAAGTAAGTGAAGCCAAATTCTCTGGTTCTTTCAGGGCTGAAAGACTTCACCTCAATTCAGAAGTGGTTGGCATGAAGTACTGAGTTAGTAGGAATCTGTTGACAGTAGGAATTTGATGACTTAGAAAATCCCCAATGTAGTAAATCTGTCAGCAATTAGTTGAAAGCATACTCTAATCATATTTGGTAGCACATAAAAATGTAAGTGAACAAATTCAAATCAGTGCTATCAGTAATAATCTCTCATTTCTAAAAATAACTTGGGAGTAGACCAAGCAAACATTAGCTGTCTTCTAATGAAACTGACTCAGGAAGTGGACCTAAACTTTTGGCAAAGTGCTCAAGCTTCCTGGAAATGACCTCAAATTCCCTTATTTGTTCTCCCTGCTTTTCAGGAAAAATTCTTACAGTTTCACAAAATATGAGAGACAGACTGGGATATCTTTAATAACATAAGAAGTCACAAGGTCTGAAAGTTAAGTTCTACTGAAGAGCTACACAATCCTCTTTTGCGTGCCAGACAGATACAATCGTCAGAAGACAAAGTATATTAAACAAAAAGAACAAGTGCTTGCCGCCCCCCGACCCCCAGCAGTACAGGGACCTGTGGTCACTTACAGGGTGTCCACTTGTCAGTTACTGCAAGCACAATCTCAACAAATCAGCTACATGATATATTAGGATGTTAACCAAAAACATCCAAATTCTGTTGCTTAGTAACTGCTGTCAAAAGATCCAATTTCCAGTTCTGCTCTTTGTATGGACTAAACCATGAAAAGAGGAGGATTAGGCACCATGATTCTGTTCTGTGCAGACTACAATTTGCAGTGGGATTTACAGGAGGATATTCAAAGAAGATTATTTCTTTCTTGCAAAGCTAGTGGAAAAGAAAATGTCTTCCATTAATTTTCAGTCCTTTTAAAAACAAGACTATATGACCTTACTAACGGGTATAGTTTTAGAAATCACAAATTTTTTACTCGATTTTGTTCAAACAATGTAATCACATCAGACTGTCCTATTTCATCTCTGTACTGACTGTATACTCAGAAAGCATACTAGTTAAAATCAAGATCTGCATTGTTATTTTTTTCATTTAATGCCATTAACAGAACTAGCAAATAGGTTTTTTTTTTAAAGTATCGATGCAAAAATGGATAAAGAAATTAAAATTTTTAAACAGAATAATGTTGGGGAAACAAAAACAAAATATGGGAGAAGAGAAAGATCTGCAAATACTTCAACTATCTTAAGGGAACATATAGTATCTCCTCCCCAACAGAATGTGAGAATAATACCTCATACAGAGTTTGCTAGTATTGAGGAGTTTACCTACACAGAGAAAGGATTTATTAAGCAAATTAAGAAGTAGAATTGAATTGAGCATAAACTACTTTCATATATTTTAGCACCAGAATCTGTATGTGAATAAGAAGCAACAGCTTAATTGCAATTAAAGGTCTGAAAGTTAAGTATCTTAATCTTAGATACTCATTAAAGCAAGCCTAATGGCTCTCTCCACTAACAAAAACTCTTGGTTTATGTAACAAACCAAGCAGTAAAATGATATATAAAGATATTATGGGTAAGAGTCCAAGGAAACTGATATTCTTGTATGATGGGGTTGCAAGGATAAATTGGCACAACTTTCTTAAGAAGTAGGTTTTATAAACATTATATTTTTACATAAGTTTTAATAGCAATATTTATCATAAATTTACATCCATTAACATTTTTACCTTAGCAATCTCAGCTCTGAGAATTCATCCTAAGGAAATAACCAGAAATGTATGTGCAATAATAATGATAAGTATGAATAACCACTATACTTTATTGAGCACAAATTATATCCCAAGGCACTGTATTATACAGCACAAAAATCACCATCTCATTTAATTCTCATAACAATCCTATGAGGTACCTATTAATATTATCCTCATTTTGTAGATGAGAAAATAGAGGTTTACAGGCTAAGTGACTTAGAGCTGGTAAGTGCAGTGGACCTGGGATTCAAATTCAGGTCTATTAGAAACCTAAGTCCAAATTCTCTGCCAGTAAATTTTGATGCTACTCTCAGAAAAATGTAATAAGAAAATGAGGGCAGTTACTGGAAGTTCTAGAGAAGGAAATGGCAACTCACTCCATTATTCTTGCCTGGCAAATCCCATGGACAGAGGAGCCTGGTTGGCTACAGAACATGGGGCTGCAAAGGAGTCGGACATGACTTAGTGGCTGAACAGCCACAAATGGGAGTTCTACAGAATACTGTTTATAATTGTGAAAAAATTTGGAAACAACCTAAATGTTCAACAAAAAAGGAATGTTTAAATGGACATTACACAGCTATTAATTTAACATAATATTCGGATAAATTTTAATGACAAAGAGAAAATTTTATACTAAGCGGAAAAAAGACAATATGTCCAATGTGATCACCAATAGATAATACACTGTGTGTATGTGTGTCTGAGAAGAAGATGCAAGAACAAATATGGACTTTATTTTCTTCTGTGTTCTTTTCTGCATTTTCTAAATTATTTTTGAAATTGAGAAAAGCTGCATTTTGGGCATGGGAAGGATGTACCTAAAAGGAAAGAACTATCTTCTCCAGAATCATAAAAAAAAATTATAAATTATTTGTGCTTTGGGGAAAAAAAGACATCAGCTTCCCATTTTCACACTAAAAAAAAAAAAAAAATCCCATCACTTCATGGGAAATAGATGGGGAAACAGTAGAAACAGTGTCAGACTTTGTTTTTTTGGGCTCCAAAATCACTGCAGATGGTGACTGCAGCCATGAAATTAAAAGGCGCTTACTCCTTGGAAGAAAAGTTATGACCAACCTAGATAGTATATTCAAAAGCAGAGACATTACTTTGCCGACTAAGGTCCGTCTAGTCAAGGCTATGGTTTTTCCTGTGGTCATGTATGGATGTGAGAGTTGGACTGTGAAGAAGGCTGAGCGCAGAAGAATTGATGCTTTTGAACTGTGGTGTTGGAGAAGACTCTTGAGAGTCCCTTGGACTGCAAGGAGATCCAACCAGTCCATTCTGAAGGAGATCAACCCTGGGATTTCTTTGGAAGGAATGATGCTAAAACTGAAGCTCCAGTACTTTGGGCACCTTATGCGAAGAGTTGACTCATTGGAAAAGACCCTGATGCTGGGAGGGATTGGGGGCAGGAGGAGAAAGGGACGACCGAGGATGAGATGGCTGGATGGCATCACGGACTCAATGGACGGAGTCTGAGTGAACTCCGGGAGTTGGTGATGGACAGGGAGGCCTGGTGTACTGCGATTCATGGGGTCGCAAAGAGTCGGACACGACTGCGCGACTGAACTGAACTTTGACAGCTAGGTGGGTGAAATAAATCTTATTATAGACAAACTAAACCAAAGCAATCAGATGCTTAAAGTAACAAGCTACTATTATTAGAAACAATTATATGATAGTACTCAAAGAAAAGTGATATTTTCTTTAGAAGAATCAAGACAAATGGAGTAAAATACTTTATTGTAAGATTTCTTTAATGCTCATTAGTGACATTTCTGAACAATGTTTAAACAAAGTCCCTTTGTCATGGCAACTGTTGCCACGTAGGGCTTAGCTTCCTAAGGAGTTCAATGAGATAAGAGGCTGTTTTTAATCAACAGGCCAGAGGAACCATATGTAGTCTGTAGGCTGAGTACATAATGCTTGCTCCCACTAGTCACCATCCAGATCAAATAAACAAGAACCAAAATGGCACTGTACAAATATCTGTCTACATTCAAGGCTGTGCGGAACTCTGTTCTTCAAGTAGGGGGCTGCTGGTGCCATTTAAGATGGCTCTTGAATTTGGTTTTATTATCTTCCTCAAATAATGTGAAACCTTAGCTTGTTTTGGCATAAAATAAACTAAATAAGACTCCAGGAGACTAGTTTTATTTGTGTGGTAAAATATATGTAACATAAAATTGACTGTATTAACCATTTTTAGAGTATAGTTCCATGGACAGAGGAGCCTGGAGGGTTACAGTCCATGGGGTCACAAAGAGTCAGAGATGACTGAATGACTAATGCTTTCACTTTTCACTAACTTAGTGGCATTAAATGCATTCACAATGTTATGCAACCACCGTAACCATTCCTCACTAGAACTTCTTCATCTTCCCGGACTGAAACTTTGTACTGTTAAATGCTAGCTGTCTGTTCCCTGTATCTCTAGCTTCTGGAAATCGTCATTCCACTTTCTGTCTCTCTGAATTTGACTTCTCTAAGTTCTCATGCAGGTGGAATCATACTCGATTTGTCTTTTGGTATCTGACTTAGGGTAATGTCATCAAGGTTCATCCGTATTGTAGAATGTGTCAGAATTTCATTCCTTTTTAAGTCTGAATAATATTCCATGGCATGTTTATGTTAGTTTTGTTCATCCAGTCATCTGTTGATAGACATTTGTTGTTTTTGCCTTTTGGCTATTGCAGATAATGAAGCTATGAACAGTGATGAACCAAATATCTGTTCAAATAAGAAAGTGGTTTATAAATAGAGAAGTGCATCTGATTCATCCAGGACACATTTTCAAAATACATATGACAAGAAAGTGGGAAACTATAGAGGCTTTGACTCAGTAGGTGTGGGGTGAGATCCCAAGGCATATATCGTATTACACATCACTGCTCTGATGCATCAGGAAGGCACATAAAAATTGAGATAAAAGTTTTAAAAGAGATCAATGGAACTCTCTCCAGAAATAGCCTAATCTAAGAAATTATTTCCAAGAATTTTTTTGTGAATGGAACCAGAGCGCTATCATTATGTTCCATGTGGAAGACATCCAAAAAGTATGAGATGCTGATGTAAAATATTTGTGATGTTGGACTATATTATTTGAGATAATGTCATGATAGAAGTTTAGTCCTGACAATGATTACTCCATCAGAGACACAAAATTGATGGCTGTTGATCAGCACATCTACAGTATCGTCCAATAGAAGGCAACCTCTGTTCCTAGGAGTGGTACTGATAATTTTGAAAAGGTTTATTGTAGCATAATACAAATACAAAAAAGTGCACTCCTATTATAAATGTATAGCTTGATGATAAATGTTCACAAATTGATTCCTTTGTGTAAATAGCACCCAGATTAAAAAGGAGAACCTCCCCAACTTCCCAGAATCCCACCTCATGGCTCTCTTCCAGTCAAAACCTCCCACCTCACTCCAAGTTAACCACTAACTTCTAAATGGCATCAATTAATGCATTATATAATCTATGCTCTTCTGTGTCTGCCTACTTTTAGTAGCTGTTTGTGAGAGTCACTCATGTTATTTGGTTGTAACTTTTTTATTCTCATTATTTTATGGTATTTCATGTGACTACTGTTTGGTTTTTGTTGCATTTGTGTAGGCAAATACCTGAAGTATATAAGAACAATTCATTGTGTTGATACAAATTCATGGAAAAAGCCCTTAAAAGCACCCAGTGTCTCTAATTCTAACTCTGTACATACCATGATGCAAACCTCCAATTTGTAATTTGAGACTCTACATGACTCTATCCACCTGAAAGGAGAACCCTGGGCTGATGGTCTAACAGTTCTGGTGCCAAAGATTCCCTTCTGCAAGTTAATAAATGGAAGTCTAGAAAGAAAACTCGGTGTCTTGTGAGTTTATTCGGCATGAACATATTCCCTATGATTCTGTCATCCCCAGGTGAGTTGATAAAATGGGTTTTTAACAGTCAAAACTGAGATATAAATTCTCAATGAGTCTAGATCTAAAATTACCTGATGGCAGTGGATCTGAGCTCTGTTGACCTGAACCCTATTGAGCTGAACTGTAAAGACTGTTTCCATTAAATGTTCTTCTTCTGCTGCTGCTGCAGCTGCTGTCACTTCAGTCGTGTCCGACTCTGTGTGACCCCATAGATGGCAGCCCATCAGCTTCCCCTGTCCCTGGGATTCTCCAGGCAAGAACACTGGAGTGGGTTGCCATTTCCTTGTCCAATGCATGGAAGTGAAAAGTGAAAGTGAAGTCGCTCAGTTGTGTCCAACTCTTCACGACTACCACGCTCCTCTGCTCATGGGATTTTCCAGGCAAATTGTCCTTCTAACTGTGTCTAAATCTATTGTTTCTCAAAGTGCAAATATCCTGGAAAAGAATGCCAGTTGAGAGACCAGCAGAAAGAACATAGGTTGAGTTGGACTGTAGTACAGAGTGTTATGAAAAACCTATTCACAGAGGTTTGGGTAGAGTTAAGAAAACTAACAGGAATGTTGAGATAGCCAGAGACCAATGGGAAGCTGCTCTTTTTTTTTTTTTTTTAATTTTTATTTTTTTAGTTTGTTTTGCTTTACAATACTGTATTTGTTTTGCTACACATCGACATGGATCAGCCACGAGTGTACATGATCTCCCAATCCCTACCCCCACCTCCCCCCTCCCACCTCACACCCTCTCTCTGGATTATCCCCATGCATCAGTCCCAAGCACCCTGCATCCTGCATCAAACCTGGACTGGCGATTCGTTACACTTATGATATCACAGATGTTACATTGCCACTCTGCCAACCAATCCCACCCTCTCCTTCTCCTACAGAGTCCAAAAGGCTGTTCTATACATCTGTGTCTCTTTTGCTGTCTTGTGTACAGGTTTATCATTACCATCATTCTAAATTCCATATATATGTGTGAGTATACTGTATTGGTGTTTTTCTTTCTGGCTTACTTCACTCTGTATAATCGGCTCCAGCGTCATCCACCTCATTAGAACTGATTCAAATGTATTCTTTTTAATAGCTGAGTAATACTCCATTGTGTATATGTACCACAGCTTTCTTATCCATTCATCTGCTGATGGGCATCTAGGTTGCTTCCATGTCCTGGCTATTATAAACAGTGCCGCTTTTTTTTTTTTTTAATTTTTTATTTTTTTAGTTTGTTTTGCTTTACAATACTGTATTTGTTTTGCTACACATCGACATGGATCAGCCACGAGTGTACATGATCTCCCAATCCCGACCCCCACCTCCCCCCTCCCGCCTCACACCCTCTCTCTGGATTATCCCCATGCATCAGTCCCAAGCACCCTGCATCCTGCATCAAACCTGGACTGGCGATTCGTTACATTTATGATATCACAGATGTTACATTGCCACTCTGCCAACCAATCCCACCCTCTCCTTCTCCTACAGAGTCCAAAAGGCCGTTCTATACATCTGTGTCTCTTTTGCTGTCTTGCGTACAGGTTTATCATTACCATCATTCTAAATTCCATATATATGTGTGAGTATACTGTATTGGTGTTTTTCTTTCTGGCTTACTTCACTCTGTATAATCGGCTCCAGCGTCATCCACCTCATTAGAACTGATTCAAATGTATTCTTTTTAATAGCTGAGTAATACTCCATTGTGTATATGTACCACAGTTTTCTTATCCATTCATCTGCTGATGGGCATCTAGGTTGCTTCCATGTCCTGGCTATTATAAACAGTGCCGCAATGAACATTGGGGTACACATGTCTCTTTCAATTCTTGTTTCCTTGGAGTGTATGCCCAGCAGTGGGATCGCTGGATCATAAGGCATTTCTATTTATCCATAAGCAGAAAGGGCAATGATGTCTTGTAGTCCCGCGAGGGCTGGAGTAGCAGAACATGACTGACTGTTGGGGGACCTTGGAATTGCATTAGCAAATCAATGAGGGAGTTGGGGAGAAAATACTCCAACTCCTCTGCTGTCCTACTCTCCCATCTCTTCCAATGCCAAGGAGCAAGGGAACCTCTTGGGCAGTCCACATGAGTCAGTCTTCCAGGATACAAAGCAGGGCAGAGAAGGGAGGAGCATAGGTCTCCAGAGGAAGTTGCTTGGCATACAAAGAAAACCAGTATAAAAGAATAAGCTGTATGTGCTATATCATGACTTCAGGACATGGGGCAAGAATAGCATAAGAAAAGACACAATAATCAAACTTTAAATAAAATTTATATTATTTTTATAGGACCCCATCCTTGATTTTAATTTCACAATGTAATTTCTATGCTTCTATTTCACTTTAAGTCTTCTTAGATTAACTACTGCATTACCTGCTTCATCTGAGTCACCTTGAACTAAATCACAACATAAACTCCTTGGCAAAGTTTCAATAATGATACAGCTTCTGGGAATGATGTACTTTCTTTGGCCAAAAGCTACAGCATCACTCATAGCCTTCATTCCCAACAGAGTCTTTTTTGGGGTTGAAATCTTGAGCCAAGTGGAAATGCTGGGTTTATCCAACATATTCTTTCATCAACATGAAAAATGTTCCAACAAGAAAAATATTTTGGGTTTTTAAAGCATTCATCATATTTCTTACATAACAAAAATATTATCCTTCTAGGGGATAGATACCTTTCTATATCATCAAGTTCATTTTAGCCTCTCATCTCAGGAGTTAGTGAAGATATATATTCATTTAACATGCTAACTGGAGCTCTTCCTATATGAATATTATTAAAAATTCTATAAGGAGTGATAATCTTAAGGACGGAGAGAGAAATGGCAACCCACTCCAGTATTCTTGCCTGGAGAATTCCAGAGACAGAGAGCGTGGTGGGCTGCCGTCTATGGGGCTGCAAAGAGTTGGACACAACTGAAGTGACTTAGCAGCAGCAGCAGCAGCAGCAGTCTTAAGGAAGATGCTAAAGAGATGAAAAAAATTAGAAAGTAAGAAATAAGAAAGTGGAAGTTGAAAGGAAAACATCTCTTCCAGTGCCAGCAGGTCAGAGGAAAAGAAGGCAGACAGACAGGAGCAACCCATAGTGTGACAAATGTCTCTCAAAATACATGCACCCTCTGGGCTGCAGCCCCAGTTTGGCTCATATTCCAGAGACAGAGAGCGTGGTGGGCTGCCGTCTATGGGGCTGCAAAGAGTTGGACACAACTGAAGTGACTTAGCAGCAGCAGCAGCAGCAGCAGTCTTAAGGAAGATGCTAAAGAGATGAAAAAAATTAGAAAGTAAGAAATAAGAAAGTGGAAGTTGAAAGGAAAACATCTCTTCCAGTGCCAGCAGGTCAGAGGAAAAGAAGGCAGACAGACAGGAGCAACCCATAGTGTGACAAATGTCTCTCAAAATACATGCACCCTCTGGGCTGCAGCCCCAGTTTGGCTCAATTTAGTTCAGTCCCTCAGTCATGTCCAGCTCTTTGCGACCCCATGGACTGTAGCACGCCAGGCATCCCTGTCCATCACCAATACCCGCAGTTTACTCAATTTCATGTCCATTGAGTCGGTGATGCCATCCAACCATCTCACCCTCTGTCATCCCCTTCTCCTCCCACCTTCAATCTTTCGCAGCATCAGAGTCTTTTCCAATGAGTCAGTTCTTTGTATCAGTTCAGTTCAGTTGCTCAGTCGTGTCCGACTCTTTGCGACCCCATGAATCGCAGCATGCCAGGCCTCCCTGTCCATCACCAACTCCCGGAGTCCACTCAGACTCACGTCCATTGAGTCCATGATGCCATCCAGCCATCTCATCCTCGGTCATCCCCTTCTCCTCCTGCCCACNTTTGTGTATCTGATTCCTTTTGATTATAAGCCAGGCACTGCATTTACAAACTATAGAAGCAATTCCTTGCATGACATTCCTCCAGGAAGGATGTACAATTCTTCCAAATGCTGGGGTCACTAGTCGTTTAGGAACCCTCAGCCTAGTTTTAGAGAATGACACAATTCAAAGCTTATCTGTAGCCTCTGTAAGTACATGTCTACTTCTGGTTAACATTGCTCCTATGGTGTAGCCTTTCGTGGTCCCAACTCAAAAGTGAGCAGGTTCATCAGGAGTCCCCTCTTTGTGGACCATAGGCTCTAATCTCTTTCCCCCTTACATTCACTCACTAGCCAGTCAAAAGGGTTACAGAGCTATTTAGCAACTCTCCAGAATTGGCTAATTTCTCCAGAGAAAGAGTGACCCCATACACTGGGACCTTTTCTCCCTGGGCCTCCATTCTCCCCATAGAACTTGTACGTTCTTATTGCCTCCAAGCAAAAAAATAAGTAAATAAAACTTTTCATTGAGCCTTTCTGGTAGTCTTCAGTGGCAGGCACAATTCAAATTACCTAATCTGCAACTAACAGAAGTTAAAGTTCCAAATTTTATCTACATTTTCACCAATGTCATTGCTGACCATTGTTTCTAGTACCCAATCCACTCCTTCTGCGTTCAGTATTTTTCAGTCTCAAGTACATCCTGCTTCACATTCTTCCAACAAGCTTCTGTGACTTGTTGGAAGCTTCTAATAGTTAATTCTATTAGACTTTATCTGAAAAAAAAAAAAAAACCTTCATTCTATCTTACTCCTGAATGAGAATTAAACTGGGTATAAAATTTTAAGTTGACAGTTATTTTCACTTAGCTCTGTGAAGGTATCTTTCCACTGTTTTCTGATCTCTCTTGCTATTGTTAAAAACTTTACTGTCAACATAATGGATATCTCTGGATGTCATCATCACTTTTCATTGCTAATATTAAGATGTTTCTCTTTTTTCTTTGGCATTCTCCAGTTTCACTACAATGCATCTACATATAAGTTAATTTTTACTTATCCCATTTGAATTCATGGTGCTACATGAATTTAAGTATTTATAAATCTAAGTTTTTAAAAATCAATTCTAGAATGTTTTCAGCCATTCTATTTTTGAATATTGCCTCTATACTATTCTATTTGGGTTTCTTATTTTAATTCTGTTATCTTAATTTCTCTTTCATACTTTCCATCTCTGTATCTCTCTGTGCCACATTCTGGGTATTTCTTTAGATCTATTCTTCTGTTTATCACTTCTCTCTTCAGCTGAAGCTGCTTCTTATGCTGAACCTAGTTGCTGAGTTTTAAATTTTGATGATGATGTTTCTATTTATTGGAGATATTTTTGTTTTCCCTGTGAGAAGCTCCTGTGGCCTGGGTTTGGTGGAGGACCCTTTGAGGTGTTCTTTTATCTAACAACTCTACGTGGGATCATTAATCCAGGATTCATTTTAAAATTAACTTCTCATTTTGGGGACCTCAAAGTATATTGGTGGTGTGCATATGTATGTCTTTCCCCCGTCACCTCCTAAGCATAAGCCAAAGACCCATGGTTTAGAATTGCCATGTGAGATTCCTTAGCTTCCACTCTAGAACCCAGGCAAATAGTTGAACAATTCTGTCATTTCTCTGTGTTGGTAGGGAAATAATTTCTAGCCATTTCTCTTCACTAATGATACAGTCACTTTGGAGGTTCCAGTTCCTAGTCCACATCTTAAGTAAGTTCAAGGGCTCATTTTATGCCCCCTTGTTGCTGTTCAGTCGCCCAGTCATGTCTAACTCTTTGCAACCCATGAACTGCAGCATGCCAGGCCTCGTTGTCCTTCACCATCTCCCAAAGTTTGCCCAAGTTCATGTCCAATGCACCAGTGATGCCATCTAACCATTTCATCCTCTGATGCCCTCATCTTCTGCCTTCAACATTTTCCAGTGTCAGGGACTTTGCCAGTGAGTCAGCTAGTGGATGCTAAAACCAAAAGGCTCATGTTGCCAGAACCAAAAAAGGAAGCTCATTATCTTTAGCATTTTCCAGTTTTCTTTTAATATCTGAAGACATTTCTTTCCCGAGAGCTCAACTGTTCTTCTGAAAATATTTTAGTTATATTTTACCCAGCATTTGAAGACTTTTGTATGTTTTCATGCTTTCTAGTCTACTGTATTTCCAGAATCAGAAATCTCATGACATTGTTTTTCAACTTTTCTTTAATGAAACAAATATGTTAATACTAGTATATTAGTCAAGGTTTCCAGAGAAACAGAATCAATAGATCTATAGATGTGTTCTATCTGTTCTACTGGTACTTTAAAAAAATATATTTATTCTTGACCTAGATTTATATCTTTTTACCTATCTAGAGATTAATTATAAGGAACTTGTTAACGGAATTATGGGAACTGACAAGTCTTACTATCTGTACTGGGTGAGCTGGAGACACAAGAGACTCAATGGTGTGGCTCTCTCATCCAAAGGCCTGCAAACTTGAGAGCCAGGAAGAGTGGGTATTTCAGTTTGAGTCTGAAGGCAGAAAAAAACTAATGTCCCAGCTCAGGGCAGTCAGGCAGAAGGAAATTCCCACTTACTCAAGTGATGGTAAGCCTTTTTCTTTTTAGGTCTTCAACTTATGGCATATTAGCAAGGACAACTGCTTTATTCAGTCTACAGATTCGAATGGTAAACACAATGCAACCAAAACAATGTTTAACTAATGTCTGCGCACCCTAGGGCCCAGAAAACTAACATAAAATTAGACATCCCAATTAGTAAACTCTGGTTTGATTTTTAGTTAATTTTATTTTTTTTTTTCTAAGACCAAAATCAAATTTTCCTTTGTGACCTAACAGCTTATACTTGTCACTCTACAGCTGAGTTGGGTCAGTGGTAAGTAAACTAGCTTTCTGCATAGGAACTTTACACATACACAATTCTATAAGTCTCATTATGGATTTAACTTTTCTCTTTTATGATAAATGAGTTCAAGACTCTAGAAGTAATGTGGAAGAAAAGTGTTACTTAAAAATATATTCATGGTATGTTTTTGCAAAACTTTTGGCTTATATCACCATCCATCTTTGTATTCTGAACATGTGGATACTGACATCTGCTCACAACATGTCAATCTCCCATAATCCCAGTTCAGTGACATAACTCGGTTCTAAATAAATTTTACTTGCAATTTCTTCAAACTGTAATTTATGGCCACACGTTTTCCACCAGAACTTTGGGTTTCAATCATCATATAAATGACAACAAACTTTTACTAAATTATATAGCATTACCCTCCTTTGCTCCTCTTCAGCATCAGCAAAGAGTTTACGAATGTTAGCCTCTGACTCTCCCACATATTTGTTGAGAATTTCCGGCCCATTGACCACTTTAGGCTCTCTTGCATTCAACATCTTGCCAATCTGTCGAGCCAACAGAGTCTTACCGCAACCTGGAGGCCCATATAACAGGATGCCTTTAACATGTTTGCAGCCTGAAAGGAAAAGAGAACAGTCTTACATCAACTAAGTAAGACATCAAAATTTCCTTTCTTCATATGCATGTTGGGAAAAATACAGCAATCTCATTAACATATATTAATATCCAGGTGCTATAAACAGAACAAGAATGAACTGAAGCTCTTTTTAAAATAGAATATTCCACAAACAATTCCTATACCAGTACCAATAGTTGAGGGGGAAAGCTGCCAATTAAAGGTCTTGGGAAAAGTATATCTGAATTATGATTTAGTTTAGAACAAATACTTTTAACTGTGAAAATGTCTCTTTGACTTAAATACCTAATTAGGAACTATTACTTCTTTTTCATTATCCTTTACTTTAAAGCTAGCAGGGGAGAAGAGATCTGTTTTCAGGCAAATTTAACTCAACACAAATCTATTATGATACAATAGCTATGGAAACTATATCTTAGTCATAGAAATTACAGGTCTACCTGTCAATACAAGTACTCGAAGAAAGGGCAGACATGTCTGAGTTGGGTGGGGACTGAGCAATCCACAGGATTCAGATGGATGTTACAGACTTTGTGTATAAAGCTGAATGCCCTATTTCACAGGACTATGCCAAGTGAGAAACTTACTTTCTCAGAGCCATCAAGAAGAAAATGAAGCTTCCAAAGAACTTGGAAGCTTCATTCAATTCTTTTCGAGGCAACCATTGCTAAATGCATTAAAGATATCATTAACAACAAAAAACAACAAGACTGAATGAATTAAGACTCCCTAGAATCTCTTGAGCTCACTCTATGCAAACATTTACTCCATTTCTGAAGATTAAGAGGACCTTGGTTTCTGTTTACTCACTCTAGGAATTCTCACCTATCTTGCAGTTTCACACTTAAGATGCTTGACTCTTTTCTTATGAGTTTCTTTATACTCTTGCCTGGAAAATTCCACGGACAGAGGAGACTTGTAGGCTACAGTCCATGGGGTCGCAAGGACTGAGCGACTTCACTTCACTTCTTTTCTTTATACTACACCAAAAAAGCACTCTGTGAAATAATAAATTCTTAGATTTCAAGTGTTACACTCAAAACTACAGGTGAACAGGAAATTTTCTGGAAATGGAATAGAGTAAGTTTTTATGGAAAATGTCCTCATTTGGAATGAAAACCTTAAAAAACTATATCTTTAAGAAAATTATGACAGTATATTTAATGACTCACATAAAGAAAACCACAAGATTCAACCAACTCTAACTAGAAATTTTAGATTCTAAGGAGGAAGATACTTGGTGTTGCCTGTATGGCCATTGCTTCTATCTTTGTTTCAAAAACAGACTCCCTTCTAAATTCTTGAAAGTGATGAGATCTATGCTTATGGTTAGACTTTTAGAAACAAGGAGAACTTGGTAGAAACATATGAAGGCTTAGATTCTTGACCTTCTCATCAAGAGTAAGTTCCTGTTTCAAGAACTGTAGCCTATAAAATGTCTTTGCCCTTGTCCCACCCTTAGGGCATAAGGGGTAAGGAGATAAAGGGATAAGCCTTGAGCTTCTCCTAGAGGCCAACACCACTAGGCACCCTCAGGATCCAATCTACTGGGACACATCTGAAGTGAACTCTGGAAATTCAGTTCAGTCGCTCAGTCATGTCTAACTCTTTGCGACCCCGTGGACTGCAGCACGACAGGACCCCCTGTCCATCACCAACTCCCAGAATTTACTCAAACTCATGGCAACTGAGTCGGTGATGCCACCCAACCATCTCATCCTCTGTTGTCCCCTTCTCCCACCTTCAATCTTTCCCTGCATCAGGGACTTTTCAAATGAGTCAGTTTGTCACATCAGGTGGCCAAAGTATTGGGGTTTCAGCTTCAGCATCAGTTCTTCCAATGAATATTCAGGACTCATTTCCTTTAGGATGGACTGGTTGGATCTCCTTGCAGTCCAAGGGACTCTCAAGAGTCTTCTCCAACACCACAGTTCAAAAGCATCAGTTCTTCAGTTTTTTTTTTTTCCTCAAGTGCTCAGCTTTCTTTACAGTCCACCTCTCACATCCACACATGACTACTGGAAAAAACATAGCCTTGACTAGACTGACCTTTGGTGGCAAAGTAATGTCTCTGGCTTTTAATAAGCTGTCTAGGTTGGTCATAACTTTTCTTCCAAGAAGCAAGTGTCTTTTAATTTCATGGCTGCAGCCATCACCTGCAGTGATTTTGGAGTCCCCCCAAATAAAGTCTATTACTGCTTCCACTGTTTTCCCATCTATTTCCTATGAAGTGATGGGACCAGATGCCATGATCTTCGTTTTCTGAATGTTGAGCTTTAAGCCAACTTTTTCACTCTCCTCTTTCACTTTCATCAAGAGGCTCTGTAGTTCTTCTTTGTTTTCTGCCAAAGGGTGGTGTCATCTGCATATCTGAGGTTATTGACATTTCTCCCAGCAATCTTGATTCCAGCTTGTGCTTCATCCAGCCCAGCACTTCTCATGATGTACTCTGCATATAAGTTAAATAAGCAGGGTGACAATATACAGCCTTGACGTACTCCTTTTGCTATTTGGAACCAGTCTGCTGTTCCATGTCCAGTTCTAACTGTTGCTTCCTGACCTGCATACAGATTTCTCAGGAGGTGGGTCAGGTGGTCTGGTTTTCCATCTCTTTCAGAATTTTCCACAGTTTGTGGTGATCCACACAGGCAAAGGCTTTGGCATAGTCAATAAAGCAGAAGTAGATGTTTTTCTGTATCTCTCTTGTTTTTTGATAATCCAACAGATGTGGGCAATCTGATTTCTGGTTCCTCTGCCTTTTCTAAACCCAGCTTGAACATCTGGAAGTTCACGGTTCATGTACTGTTGAAGCCTGGCTTGGAGAATTTTGAGCATTACTTTACTAGCGTGTGAGATGAGTGCAATTGTGCAGTAGTTTGAGCATTCTTTGGCATGGCCTTTCTTTGGGAACTCTGGAAACGCTCATAATCTTCCACTCCAAGCCAACCACTACTGTCTGACTTAAAACTATTTGTAAAAAACCATAGCAGAGGAAAGTGGAGGTGGTAGGAATGAAACAAGGGGAGAAGATCCAGAAAGGAGAAAACAAAGACATGCTTAACACCTACAAAGTACCAAAGCTTAGCCCCATCTCCAGTCTCCTAACCTTCTCCAAGTTTCTCAACTTCCTCCTAACCACACTTCCTTCCAGTTAAGCCATACTTTCTTTCAAGAACTCTTGCTTCCTTGGCATTCTTATATTTCTGTTATACCTACCTTAGGAGCCCTGAACACAATATGACTTTACTGCACCTAAACATTGGCCACAGAGCAAGACCAGAGAAAATTACACCACTATGCTGACTGATATCCTAAGCGCTTCATGCTATCTGATTTCAGCTCTACTCTCACTGCTTCCTCAGTATTGCATGCCACCCCTCACTCATTTCTGTTAATCTCCCATTCTCCTTAGTAATTATCCAGATCGTCACTGTTCTCGTCTCAAGTGCTACCCATGCCATTAATTCTTAGAGATGATTTAGACTTCTACTTTGCACATTAAAAAAAAAAAAAAACAACCTATCAAGTATGAATTTTGTTTAGCTCCCTGCTTCCTCTTTTTTTTTTAACACTGCAACTTTATTATCTAACAGTTCTTTAAGTCATAAGTTTGAGTGGGTTTGGTAGCTCAGATCCATTTTTCATAAGACTGAAATCAAGGTGTGAGTCAGTGGGGTTTTGCGTAGAATCAAGTTTCCAGGTATATGCAGGTTGTTGATAGAATCCATTTTCTTGTGACTGTAAGACTGCGATTCCTATTTCTTTGCTGGCTGTCAGCTGGGGGTTCATCTTTTCTCCCAGAGGCTGCCTATTTTCTTTTGATACTTTCCATGTGGTCTCTCCCTCCAGTAAGTGACTGAGTTTCTCTTACACTTCAGATCTCTTGAGCTTCTTTTTCTGACACATCTCTCTCTTCTGTGTTCCTCTTCTGCTTTAAGCTACTTTCTGTGATTATGTTAGGCCCACCTAGATAATTCAGGTTAATCTCCCTATCTTTTGACAAGGTTATTAGTAACCTTAATTACATATCCAGACTCTCTTTGCATCCCTGCTTCTTTATCTACAGATTTATCTGCAGACATCTCCATTCTCAACTTCAGCAGCAGTTCTCAGAGGAGGAGTTTCCTTCATCTTCTCCAAGGTTTAAATCGCAATTATTTGTCTTTATACTTTCTTCTCTACTAGACTGTGAACTATTCAAGGCAGGTGCTGTCTCATCAATTCTGAATTGCAAATACTCAGCATTAATATCTAGCACATAATATATACTCAATAAACAGGTGAACAAGTAAATTGTTGACATCCTTCCTACAAAACTCAGAGAAAATGGGGGGCAAGAAGATGATTTTTTAAAAAAACTATTTGAAGCTCTTATTTGAAAGTATTTATTTTGTATTTGAAGGTCTCCACAAAAGTATCTACTTTCATGGCTAAGATAATTTAAATACCTAAAAAAAAAAAGCCTTTGGAAACACTGGGACTTTACAAATTTGGCCAAACTACATAATATCTAAGACGAGATTTTTAACTCGGTAACACTGTTTTTGTATGTGGGAAATGCTCAATTTAACATGTTTTGAATTAAATTAACTCAGATGTTATAAAACAAATAACCCACAAAATATTACCATGAAATTTGAAAGAATAAGTAAAACGCACATCCATGGAACTTATATATAATCTGTAATACAGATCTGTGAAATTACAGAATCTATTCAATATAATATCAATAGGAATGTCATAAAGGCTCTAATCTGCATTAAAACCATCATTCTACCATCTTTTTTAGGATGCCAAGAAAACAAATCAAAAAATATATACTTACATGTGAAGATTTTAAAAAATCCACTTCCACAAAGGAAGCAGTTACTTGAATAAGCAGTGGAAATGGGACTTTGTTATTACTATTATTATCATAGCCTTTTCAACTTATTAAATAAGCATCGGTCTCTAATTTTAAATGAGTCATAAAAACTCTTCATAAGTAATTCCATTCAACAAAAGCGTATTAAGCTCCTGTTTGGACGACGCACGAAACGAGGTGTTTGGGATACAAACATGAAAAAGGCAGTCCATACCTGCAGGGCATTTCTGATTTAGTAGGAAAGACAGAAATAAAAATAAGTTATCCACAATATAACATGACATTATCAGAGATGAGCATGAAATGTTTCTGGAACCTAGCCAAGAGAGACTGATCTTGCCAGGGTGATGGCAGAAAATTAGGGATGGACACGGGAAGGGATAACACAGAGTCTGGGCCTTGGAGGATGGCTTGAGGTTCCTAGTTGGGCAAAGGAAGGGAAATGGCAGCCTAAAGACAGAGATCAGCATTAGATTAGGCACGGTGGCATGGACCTAGAAGTTGTCCTCTCCAGACAGCCAGTCATCCCTTCCGTGGCTGGGAGCCTTGGAGGTGAGTGCCTGAGTATAAGGTTGACAGGTTCCCAACTAAGACAGGCCTCAACACCATGCCAGGAGTTTTTAATCTGTTTGGTAAAAACCCAGAGGTTTCTAATCAGGGAGGCTACATAATGAGATGTGTGTTTAAAAGCTAACTCTGGTGGCAGAGTAGAGGAAGAACCGGAGAACAAAGATCAGAGGGCAGGAGTCTAGCTGGAAGAATGTTCTTAACCTTTTTCTGGGGACACTGCCTCACTGTCTGGCCTGGGTTTTTTTGCCAATTAAGCCTTCCTATCCCTCCAAGTCCTTTGGAAGCACATGAACAATTGGGTCGAGAGGCCTCAGAAGGCTGCCTCCCTACTGATGCCCCAGCTTTCCCCTGAGCTTCTCCAGAACATGAAGGCCTAGCACTGATGCTGGAAGCCTCTGATCTCTGACCGCTAGACTGTCTGACTGCCAAGCTGTACTGATTGCTGTTACTTTTTTTTCCCTTTATGTCTTACATGCCCCCTCACTACTCAGAGATCAGTTCCCTGAGTTAGGGAATTACATAGCAAAGGGCAGGCACAGAGGAAGGAGAAATCAGTGGAACTGACTTGTTTAAAATGTCATGTTCTCTCATTCTATCCCTTACTTTTTTTCCCATGGAATAGTCTAGTGGACCTCCCTATAAAAATGCCCATGTACAAAAATTTGTATGCAGTTTTGAGAAGATTCTTATATCCTCTGAGGTTCAGGCATGGAATTCAAATTAAAAATCCCTGAGTACTACTGAAGTATTCCAGACAAGAGACCAGAAATGGAAAGAGGCAACAACTATTAAGAAATAGTAGTAGGAAAAGAACAGAGGATAGGGGAGCTATACATCAGAACTCAAGAGACCAACTGAAAATAAAAGAAAGAGTCGTCAAGGATGACCTGAAGGCATCTAGCCTGGGAACATAAGAAAAATGGTCGTCATCTCAGAAAATTACCAAGAAGTTAGCAATAGGAAATCATAACTTAGTTCTTGGCTATAAGGTATTTGAGATTCAGGCAGTAATGCCCATTAGAAAAGACTTGTTGAAAGCTTATAAAAGATATCAGAACTCCTGGTTCAATATTTTTGAATGTTTGCTCTGGACACATGAAAAGCCTCTAAAAGCTTTAAGCAGAGGAATGTGACAAGAGAGACAAATGCTCCGGAGACAGAGGATGAGGCCTGGAAAGAGAACATGTGATGTAAAAATCAGGAGGTTCATGCTGATCTAGGTCAGATCATTTGGGGCTGAGGTAGGAGAAGGAAGCAAGTAGTGTAGGCAGGAACAGACAAGAGATAACACTTTCCGGAACTCTGGCAACCTAGAGGCGGGATTTAAGGAGAGGTGCAAGGAAACTTCTTCTGAGACTAGTGAAGTAAAGAGAAGAGGAAGCGAGCTGAGGTTATGCCTGCTGGGCTTTGTTTATCACCTGAAGCAGGGGCTGAGGTCATCTAAAGAACACAGGATGAGGAGATGACACTGGTAGACATGTGAACAGTTTGGGAAGAACGTGAGGAACTGGGGAAATGTGTGAAAAGGTGGGCTTGAGCAGACAGATGCCACTGGGTAAGTGAACTCAGCACAGGAAAAGTCAGGTCACTGAGGAACTCTCCTCTTTGTTGTAATTATATAAGCAACTTACAGTGTGAGGTGAGGTGTAGGTTCTTACTCAATTCTGTAAATACACATTTTATTAAAGCTGGCATAAGAATCTTGACTTTTGGGGTTTTAACTACTGTTTTTTCCAAAACTGAATCTTAAACTTTAGCATTGCAGGATAAATAAAATTACCACAAAAGAACAAAACAAAACTACCCCCAAATCCAAAACTACCACATGGCCTGTTCTCACCATTCTCCCTCTAATTTCCACAAAGTTTGAGGCTTTAATTTTCATTTCTAAATCATTTGCATCTTTCCTTCCTCCATAATTTATGGACTAATAGTATAATCAAAAATAGTGCCAAAGCATTTCTTCTCTTCATTTCCTGAGTTGTTAATTAACTGCTTATTTTAATAACTGCTTCTGTTAATCTCTTCCTAAAAACACCTAATTTTTATCTGAATGAGGCACAAACATAACACTCCTGGTTATAGTACCATAAAGGAAGGTGGTAGTGAAAACAATAATTCAAAATGGCCAAAACTGGCTTTATATATTTGGTTTTGGAATTTAAGTTGCTAATTATATCTGAATATAGGAGTAAATGAAGTTTTGGGATTGTGTTCTTTGACTCATTCAACAAGTGTTACATTAAGATGAGTTTGTTCTCTTCTGATTATTTCTCTTCCTCAGTGAAATTAAAGATTTCAAATTATCAGCTGCTGGTGAGGATGGAATGAGGCAAGAGGTAATGTTGGATGTTTGAGGAGAATGGAGATGAACTAGTCCTCTCAGAGAGGCGGGAAGGAAATTGACAAGACTAAGGAAATACATCCCTTGTAGGCCTCTTGGCTTAGAGCAGGTGTAGACTAAGGGGATACAGAAGGAATGCTAGGAAACACTGATTCCAAGATATACTGATGCTTGCTTGATATTTGGTTCTTAAATTTAAAGTGAGGTCAAATATCACAGTATTGTGTTTTTCTGAAGCCATATGCAAGTCTGGGTACTGGTACAGAGTAAGCAGGTAGCTGAGAAACAGCTGACACACACAACACGAGGAGCAAGGCTGTTAAGGGTGCACCGTAGGAGGGTAAAGGCCTTCTGCAATGGCTCAGCAGGTAAAGAATCCACCTGCAAATGCAGGAGACTCAGGAGATGTGGGTTCACTCCCTGGGTCAGGAAGATCCCCTGGTGAAGGAAATGGCAACCCACTCCAGTATTGTTGCCTAGAAAATCCCACAGACAAAGGAACTTGGTGGGCTACAGTGCATAGCATTGCAAGAGTCAGATGCAACTGAGCATACACAGAGGGTAAAGGTGGTAGACCATGGAATCTAAGCTGGGTAGAAATAACAAAACAGCTGGGAAGTGACAGAGTAAATTAACTGGAGGATCCCATAGGACTGAACTTGCTGGAGCAGGGGTGAGATGTAGGCTAAAAGAAAGCAAGGAGAAAACGGGAGGTGGCTAGAGAGCAAGAGGCTTAAAACTGATATCCCCAAAGTTGTGGTTACTATTCATGGTGCAGTCTTGGGTATGACCAAAGTGAGTGTCTGAGGTGGAGTCAAAGAAAAGTTAAATGGAAATGAGGACTCTGAAGAACTGTGAAGATAGACTGTTAGACAAATCACCAACAAGGATACTAAAGTCACCAGTGACACATAGAAAAATAAGATTACAGTTAGAGGAGCAAGTAAGCCAGACCCTTCTTTATCTGGCCCCCCTGTTCATTCTTCTCTAGCAGGGCTATTCCTGTTCTCTTCCATTTTGTTCTCCATATGTTAGGGACAACGAAAAGTATTAATATCTATTATTGTAAAAGTGATGTCTAGTATTGTCTATTATTTTACATCATTAGGTAAAAGCTATTAATAAAGGTACAAATAATGTTAAATGCCAGTGACATAAATACAGCAAATGGTAATGCCATTGTTTACTAAGGATTTAAGCAAATACGATGCTGGAAACTCACTGTAAGACTATATTCTGTGAATAATTTAGTGTAAGGATTGTTTGTATCTCATTCTAGAGCTCTTGTCATAAGGAATTTTTAATGATTTGCTAGAATATGAACCACAAAGCTGATTTCAATTATATTTCACAATGGATATTTGTCAAATGGAAGAAAGTACAGCTTGTGGTCAGGCACCAGATAGGTGAAGAATGACTGGTTTAAGCGCATTAGGAAATAAATCATGTGAAAAATCTCTACAGAACATTAAAAATTATTAACTCAGAGTCCCATTTTTCTGACCATTGATTCTCAGACTTAGATTTCTAAAGCTATTATAGCTAAACAACTTCTTTAAAAACAACAACAACTGGAGATTGGTGTTGTCACTGGGTTGCTTAGCTTTTATTTTGCAAGGTAAAGATTTCTTTTTTAAAAAAATATAAATTTATTTATTTTAATTGGAGGTTAATTACTTTACAACATTGTATTGGTTTTGCCATACATCAACATGAATCTGCCACAGGTATACGTGTGTTCCCCATCCTGAACCCCCCTCCCTTCTGCCTCCCCAACAAAAATATCAAACCTGACATCTTCTATCACTGCCATTTAATCTAAGAAAATATATTGCACTATCAAAAGGCAGGATGGACATATAATCTCAGAATGAAGAAGAGTTTTTTGTATTAGACTCAAGAGTGAGTGCTCTGGAGTCACTTGTCTGGGTTCAAGTCCTGGTTCTTCCATTTATAACTGGAAATAATAATAGCAACACATCAGAATATTATTATGACGATTAAGGCACTTAGAAAGAGCTCATACTGCTGCTGCTGCTAAGTTGCTTCAGTCATGTCCGACTCTATGAGACCCCATAGACGGCAGCCCACCAGGCTCCTCTGTCCCTGGGATTCTCCAGGCAAGAACACTGCAGTGGGTTGCCATTACCTTCTCCAAGAAAGAGCTCATAAATAGGCTTAATTAATATTAGCTTATTATTTTTTAATCACCTTGCTGTGCAGGAGTTATGAGATGCAACCAGCCTGCCAACTGGTAGGTGAGAATTAAATCACTGTTAGGTGACTATAAAGCCTGAAAATAAATGAAGATCTTGCTTGTGAAATTCTTTCTGAGACTGACTACTGTGACCATCTGGCCCCTTAAACACTTTATCTGAAACACCATTGTCACTGGGACACTGCAAATTACAGGACTCATTCCACTGATGAACCTCAAAATCCAAATTAACACACACGTAGTAAATGAGGTGTAACAGTAGTTTCACAAAGATTTTGCTTGTGTTGAGTAGGGCAGGATTCTCTATAGCTTTAGCCTCTCTTTCCAAGTGGATTACTATCAGAGTCAATCCTCCCTGCTCCTCTTATGCCTTAAGCAAGATTCAATTCATACCAACTTCTCAAGCCTTCCAACCTCATTAAGGGTCAATATGTAGCTCCATCCATAAAAACCAAGCTACCATGACTATCACTTTCACATGTATACACCTTTCTAGCATCTCTCTCCCCAACCTGTTCTATTATAATAAGCATGTTTCTTCTTCAAAGTTCCCCTTATCACCCCAATTGTACCAATTCTCAGTCCTTAGCTATCAGATATTAGAAAGCTGCCACTCCTCTTTCTTAGGGTGGCACACACCTCACTCTGTGGCACTCACCTGGGACGATCTGGTTCTATTAAAATGAACTGGGGCTATTTCTGGGTATTTCACCCAAAAGGACATTTGCAATGCTAGATAACCACTGCCCATCCTTTGTCTCTTAGTTTGAGGTAGCTTAGTTGATATACACTTCTGATTCTAACTTTCACTCTCTTAAATTAGCAATTCTCCAACTATGTACAAATGTGTAACACTGTTTGAGCCCCACGTATTGCTACTCAGTGATTATAATCACACAAACTTTGGTGGGGAGAACTTTAAGAGGCTTTAAGGTGTGTGCTATGATTAGCATGGATGACTTTTGATCTAAAAGTCTAAACAGAGTAAGACCTTATCCATTATAATAAAGCTTATGTAGCCCCTCTGATGAAAATAATACATGAAAATATGTGTAAGACATCTAATGTACTAACTATAATCTCTTTTCTTAAGATAGTTCAATGAAAAAGAATAGCCTGTTTCTACAATGTAATTAATAAACAGTAATGTTTGCTGTTTATAATCTTTGAAATATTACCCATAAAAGTAAAAAATCTGCATTTGTTAATCTCTTCAATTTTAAAAGGCAGTGAATTTTCTTTGTTTTCCTGAGATTGTATCAGAAGCAAGCCGCATTGAGGAAAAATTGTCAGTCAACTTTTAGGTAACCAAAAGAGGGAAAAAAATTAGGGCAAACACTAATTTTACACAAGAGTAAGCAGAACAAGAATAAATTAGGACTGATCTCTGTCAAATTAGCATTAGGATAAAGAGTGTTTATTTCGTGGGGAAACACGATCCATAAAGAGAAAGAGAGAGAGAGAGAAGTGTGAAGTTGGTTTGGTGATGTTTAAAGGGGAATCCCACATAACTTCCAGTTCAAATGCAGACAGATTTGCCATGTTTGCCAAAACACGGAGGCTATCAACAGAATAGCGGCAAGTCAGGACATATTACACAAGTCTTGCAAGCCGCTCTCTGCAGTTGTGAAAACCAGATTTGAATGCTTATTTTTAAATCGTGCATGCACTTGCAAAAAACACAATCACAAATTAATGCTAATATTTAGTCTTTTAAAGTTTGCACAATTCCAACTTCTCCTAGAATTATGAGTATTTTCTTAGTTCTGTTCAACTTATCCTTTCAGTAGTACAATATGATTATTATATTAAGAAACAGTTTTCAATTTTCCATCCACACAAGGAGGACTTGGAGCATAACTTCCATCAATTCATAATATAGGAGGGCTTTCTGTTTGTTTCAAAGATTGTCAATCAGCCTCTAAAACAAGTCATCTACATTTGCTTAGCTGGGCACTTATCAAATCTTTAAGAAAAGGAAATAGTTAAGAATGGAAACAAAACTTGTACTCCATTTAAGCAGTCAGGTCTTTGATCATCCATTCTCTGGGTATCATTTCATCGAGTAGAGACCCACTGTTGCCCCCAACAATTTTAAAATGCTGAGAGCACTTTGAGTTCCGTTATGATTAAGTGAAACGGGCCTGTGCCCTGAGCACCAAGCAGGATGCCTGATTGGTCTATATCCAAATTAGTCACCTGAGATTCAATACAGATCTTCTCACTAGATAGCCCATAACTAAAGACGGGTGTGTGTAGCAACGCTCCAAACTAATCTCTGCTGACACCTCCACCTTTTATACTCCCTCGAGGGAGTGGCCTGGTATTTCACAAATTCTTGATGACAAAGATCATGCTTCTACTATATAGCAGGTCCTGCCTTGCTACCACCTGGCAGCATCATCTTTATTAGTTTCAGAATTTTACAGCTTCTCCTGTCTTCTTTTTTTTCCCCTCTGTCCCTCTGTTTTAAACCCACTCTATTTGCTGTTCTATAAGGCCACTGCTTCTGACTACCAAATACCTTGTTTTCTCTAGCAGACAACTTATTCTTTCTTCACTTTTACCTGGACCTTCTACTGTACCAGTTCATGTTCTTCTGTTTCTCAGAAGTCACCTCCTTAATGCATGCCACTTGACTGGTCACATCTAAGTCTGTTAACACTGCTAAGCTCTGACCACATCTCTGGGCTCTACCTCTACTCTCTACTCTACTCTTTAACTTACAACAGCAGCAGCTGGCAAACTTAATATGCACCAACCTCCTATGCATCTAAAAACTCAGATTTCCAAGCACTAATCCTAGAAATTTGAATTCATTAAGTTGGAGTGGAGCTGGGGAAGTTATAAAACAAGCACTCTCTAGGTGATTTTAATGTGGGCCACAGGACACTTTGAGAAACATCATTCATAGTTATAACTGACACTATATTAAGCTGCCTTCTAAGAGCTCTTAGGTTTTTATTTAGTGTAAATGTTCTATAGCTTCAATTAAATCATACACTAATAATACTTTTTAAAAAATTCCTTGACAAGTTGCAGCTATAGATGAGCAAAGAGTTACTCTAACAAGATAAAAGTTATCAAGAATAAATGTAAGGGACTTCCCTGGTGGTCCATTGGTTAAGATTCCATGTTCCCACTGCAGCAGGCCTGGGTTCAGTTCTTAGTCAGGGAACTAAGATCCCAAATGCAATGTGGCTTGGCCAAAAATTAAAAATAAAAAAGAATAAATGTTAAGATTTCTATACTTGAGTACAGCTAGGGAAGATATATGCTTATGGGAGATGACACGGTGGGAGGGATTTACTTAAAAGTAAATTCACCTGTGGCGGATTCATGTCGATGTATGGCAAAACCAATACAATATTGTAAAGTAATTAGCCTCCAATTAAATAAGTTTATATTAAAAAAAAAAGAGAAGCTCATCCAGCCATAAATAAATAAATAAATAAAAGTAAATTCGGTATTAATCAAGCTAGAATGTGGATGTCAAAAATGTTAACTCAATTTCAGCCTGCATTAAAACAAGACTGATGCTTTGAACAAAGGACAAACAGTTCTTGTCTACTGTCTAACAGGGACCACACCTGCAGTACTCCAAGTATTCCACTGATTTCCGAGTTTCACAACTTAAGGCAAATATAAACAGATATTAAAGTTCACAGAAATGAGAACAGAATGGTAGAGGGCTAAAAATCAGGTTATAAAGGTATTTTCTAGAAGAACAAATCAAGCTGGGAGTTTTAGCTTAGGGAAAACATAAATGTGAGGAGAGTTTATGTCTGGACAGAACAGCTTTCTTCACACACCTAAAGGGCTTTCACGGGGAAGCAGGGAACCCTTTCTGTATAGTCTTAGGGGGCGAACTAGAACTGGCAGCAGAAGCTACAAGAACCTATATTTCACCTTAAGTTAACGAAGACTCAATCAATGGTTGTCCAAAAAATGGAAGGCAGTGTTCAGAGAGAATGCGTTTCCTGTCATTGAAGGAATTCAAGCTTAGCCTAAGGAACTTGGCAGAAGTTACTCGGCAGAAATAGAAAATTTAAACAAGACAAATATGTAAATTAAATGAGTTTTATGATCTCTTGCAATGCTGAGATTCTATAATTCCTTTGATATTCTCTGGTAGAACCAGCTAGTTTTGCAAAGACAATAATATTTGAAATAAATATTCCAGAATGGGAACAAAGGAGGAGATGGAAGGCTAGGAAGATGATAAAGAGGCTACTGCTATAATTCAAGTGTAATTTACTGAAAGTATGAAAAAGAAGAGGAATGATCCACTCCCCACCCCTCAAAAAAAAAAAAAACAAAACAAAGCAGAAACAAAATTAAGAGTGGTCAATAATGGATTTGAGAAAATGCATGCACACATGTATACAGCCAACTGATCTCTGACAAAAATCAAAGGCAATACAGTGGAGCAAAAACAGTCTTTTCAAAGCATGGTGCCAGAACACCTGGACATCAACATGCAAAAAAAAAAACAAACCTGATCTGGACAAAGACTTTATACCCTTCACAAAAATTAATGCAAAATCAATTACAGACCTAAATGTAAAATGCAAAACTGTAAAACTCCTAGAAGATAACACAGGAAGAAACCTACATGACCTTGGGTATGGCAGTTACTTTTTAGATATAATACCAGAGGCATGATCCATGAGAGAAAGAATTGATAAGCTGGACTTCATGTAAATTAAAAACTTCTGCTCTGTTAAAGACAACGTCAAGAGGATGAGAACAAAAGCTACAGAATGGGAGAAAATATTTGCAAACGACACATCTGATAAAGCATTATTATCCAAAATACACAAAGAACTCTTAAACCTCAATAATAAGAAAACAGCCCAATTAAAAAATGGCCACAGACCTTAACAGACATTTTACCAAATAAGATAAACAGATGGCAAATAAGCATATGAAAAGATGCTCTATATGTCATCACAGAAATGCAAATTAGAACAGTGAGATATCACTATACTACATAGCTATTAGAACGGCCAAAGCCCAGAGCCTGACAATGCCAAACACTGGTAAGGATGGGGAGCACTGGAATTCTCATTCATTGCTGGAAGGAATGCAAAACAGTTCGGGCACTTTGGAGAACAGTATGATGGCTTCTTACAAACCTACTCTTTCCATTTGATCCAGCAATCACACTCCTTGGTATTTACCCAAAGGTGCTGAAAACTTACATCTAAATTAAAACATGCACGTGGATGTTTATAGGAGCTTTACTCGTAACTGCAAAACCTGGAACCAACCACGATGTCCTTCAGTAGGTGAACGCATAAATAAACTGTGGAACACCCAGACCATGGAATATCATTCAGGACCAAAAACAAATGAGGTATATCAAGTGACAAAAAGACATGGAGAAAGCATAAATGCATATTACTCATCAGAAAAAGCTACGATATGACATTCTGAAAAGACAAATCTATGCAGTCAGTAGAAAGATCAGTGGTTGCCAGGGAAGGGGGTGGCAGAGTATTTTTAGGGCAGTGAAAATACTCTGTGTGATACCATAATGATGGATACACATCACTACATTAATCCATTTGTTCAGACTCAGAGAATATACAACACCAAGAGTAAAATGTAACGTGAACTCGGGACCTGTGTGATAATGATGTGTCAAAGTAGGTTCAGTAATTGTAGCAATGGTGCCACTCTGGTGGAGGATGGTGATAGTGGGGAAGGCTGTGCACTTGTGGGAACAGGCAGTATACCGGAAATCTCTGTACCTTCCCCTCAATTTTCCTAGGAGCCTAAAATCGCTCTAAAAAAATTCAATTAAAAAATGCATGCAAAGTACAAATGATATGGCCAATAAAGGATTAATATCCAATATATATAGTCTCAGGTGGTGCTTGTGGTAAGAACCCGCCTACCAATGCAGGAGACACAGGAGACCCAGGTTTGATCCTTGGGTCAGGAAGATCCCCTGGAGGAGGGCATGGCAACCCACTCCAGTATTTTTGCCTGGAGAATCCCATGGACAGAGGAGCCTGATGGGCTATAATCCATGGTGTCGCAAAGAGTCGGACACGACTGAGCGATTAAACACACACATCCAACGTATACAAACAGCTTATACAACTCAACATCAAGAAAAATAAACAACCCTGTTGAAAAATGGGCAGAAGAACTGAAGAGACATTTTTTCAAAGAGGAAATGCAGATGGCCAACAGGCACATGAAAAGATGCTCAACAATGCTAATCATCAGAGAAATGCGTATCAGAACCATAAACAGATATCACCTCACACCTGTCAGAACAACTATCATCAAAAAGAACACAAATAAAATGTTGGTGAGGATGTGAAGAAAAGGGCACCCTTGAACACTGTTAACAACATGGTGGTTTCTCAAAAAAACTGAAAGTAGAACTACCATATGACCTGACAACAACTCCACTCCTGGGTATATATCTGAAAAAAAAAAGAAAACACTAATTTGAAAAGATACACATTCACAATGAAATGCTACTCAGCCATAAAAAAGAACAAAAATCTTGTCATTTGCAGCAACATGAATGGACTTGGAAGGCATCATGCTAAGTGAAACCAGACTGAGAAAGACAAATACTGTATGACATCACTTACAGATGGAGTCTAAAAAATACAACTAGTGAATATAACAAAAAAGAAGCAGCTTCATAAATACAGAGAACAAACTAGCTGTTACCAATAGGGAGGGAGGGATGGGAAATGTAGGAATGGGGAAGTGGGAGATACAAACTGCTGGGTATAAAATAGGCTCAATTCCCCATTCTACAACATGGGGAATATAGTTAATATTTTTTTAAATATAAATTTATTTATTTAAATTGGAGGTTAATTACTTTACAATATTGTATTGGTTTTGCCATACATCAACATGAATCCACCACAGGTATACAGTGTTCCCCATCCTGAACCCCACTCCCTCCTCCCTCCCTGTACCATCCCTCTGGGTTGTCCCAGTGCACCAGCCCCAAGCATCCAGTATCATGCATTGAACCTGGACTGGTGATTCATTTCATATATGATATTATACATGTTTCAATGCCATTCTCCCAAATGATCCCACCCTCTCCCTCTCCCACAGAGTCCAAAAGACTGTTTTATACATCTGTGTCTCTTTTGCTGTCTCGCATACAGGGTTATCATTACCATCTTTCTAAATTCCATATATATGTGTTAGTATACTGTATTGGTGTTTTTCTTTCTGGCTTACTTCACTCTGTATAATAGGCTCAGTTTCAGTAACTGTAAATGGAAAGTAATCTTTAAAAATTGTATTTAAAAAATAGAAAAAATAAAAATAATAAAAAGTACTGGGTTAGCCAAAAAGTTCCTTGGGGTTTTTCTGTACTATCTTATGGAAAAACTCAAATGAACTTTTTGGCTATTTGATTAAAAAAATTAAAAACCATGCAAAGCAAAGGAAAAATGGAAGAAAACATGACCCTAAGGACCTAGAAAATAAAGGTAACTGGGAGAAAGAACCATTTGTAGTGTGGGGAAAGAAATGTTTAATAATGTAAGAAAGTTTTGAACATTTCAAGAATTCATTTCAGTAAGAATTCTAATGAGAGATGGTGAAAGTATCTGGAGATACAGTCATATACTACATCTAGTAAAGGCGGTCTAGATGCTTTGATAGACGGAAACCTGTCTCCAGAGAATAGTGAAGCTTATTCTAGCGAATGGGAGTGTGGCTTCACATTCAAGTTGTGAAATAAAGAACAAAAAAAACCAATAATAAACCAACTTATTTAAAATGCTGAATCAAGAGGCCTACAGAGCACCAGCCTGGGAGCAGGTGCTACACAGGCACCTGCCCTACAGGAGAGAGGCTACCTACATCCTCGCCCCTCCCGTGATTCCAGCTCAAATAAACTGTTTACCCTCCTGGGGCCCCAATGTCCTCATTTAGGAATGAGAATGACACAAGTTTTTAAATAAGCTTTTCTCAAACTTGTGTTCCTTGAAACATTAATAGTTATATCTTTATGTAAGTATGGTTAAGTAAGTTTAAGTAAATTTGAGAAATGTCAGACTAGATAATTTTTATGGTTTCCTACTCTAACATGGTCTAATTCTGATTCAAAATATAGCTACCTTAACGTTTTAAAATCGAATATATCTACAGATATACTATCTTCTTTTAATTATCTCATAGAAGTATTAAACAATGCAAAATGGGTGACAATCCTTTCAAGAAAATTTCATCCTTGACAGTGCCAACTGAGAGCAGAAAGCAAAGGGTTTAACAGCAAGAGGGAAAGAAACTGAGAAAGGACTGAATAATTAAAGTAATGCATAAAAGTAATGTCTTTGATTCTGTTTGTCTATCCTAAATGATCTTTTCCTTCAAATTCTTAGACAAGTTGCTAAAAACAGAATCACTCAAGTTCAAACAGTTTGATTTTTTAAAAATTCATTTTTAAACAAAATGGAGAAAAGAATCCAATCTTTTGACTGCAGCAATAAACGATCATCTTTCTTTACGTTACGGTGTCTCACCTGGAGACATTACTGCATGTAACATGAACATGAAATCTGAAGAGCTGAGTTCTATGTCATTTAGTATGACATACAGTCAGCCTTCCACAGCCAGATAAAGAAAGATCAGACTGCAGAGAATTTATAACATTATAAAGCGGGCTTCCTTTCTCCCTTTTTCTAAGCTCTTCACAGCCTCAGTTGGTTGCCTTAATGAACAATTAGGAGAGGAAGTCAAAAGTAGCCAAGTAGCATACAGAAAAGCAAGAAGAAACAATAAAGAGAAGTTTTGTAGAAAAGTGCAGTAACACAAGAAAAGTGTCAGGCAAAAAAGTAGTAGTTGTGGGTCACCACAGAAATGTCTTTGGAATGCATTAATAATCTGCAATTTGGGTAATTCTCCTACTATATGAGAGATGTGACTGAATATATCTAATGTGTGTGGGTTAGCATCATCTAATTACAGGTTTATCCTCTAGCAACCATTCATTATCAAAAGACTCGTAAGTCTTGCTAAGTTTTCTCCCTCATTACAGGATTCTAGGTAGATTTTCAAAAATCAAAGTACTTCTAAAAAACACTATCACTGTGGATAAATCTGAGTAAATAAATGTATAAATAATTCAGAAGTTTAGGCTACAGATGTGTGCACCTTTATATATCAGTTTTCAGTCACTCTGGAAGAAGAATAGAACTCAAACTATTACTTGCTCAGAGAAAAGATACTGTTATTAAGACCAGAGGTATTAGTGAAGTATTCAAAGTCACAAATAAATCTGAGTAAAAGATTCATTAAATACAATGACTCTCAATGTCAAATTTTAACACTATTAGTAAAATGGTACGTGGAAGGGATTTACTGTTGTCTACGGTAATTTCTTTAAGAAACCTGAAAGAACACTCTGTTAATTATTTAAAAAGTAAATGTAAAACCCTAGTCGCTGGCAGGGTTTTTTTTAAAAGATTACGAACATAATATCAAAGGTAGATTACTCAAGATAACAAATCATATGGAACTCAGAGAAAGTCTTGTTTGAATCATGGTAGAAGTATCAAGGCTCTTCCTCTTCCTCTCCTAAACAGTGATATGTTATGTTCTGGGCAGTTTTTTGCTAACATTATAGTTAATTCTTTCTTCCACTTCCCTTCCTACAACATCCTATTCTCTATAGTGTCTTTCAAGATGGCTGTTGTTTCTCTAAGTCAGTATACTACATATAAGAAGAAAATGACAAGATTTATAGAAGAAAGTGGGAGAGAATTTATCAGCTCTTTTCTGATGGAATGTGATAAAAACTAAATAGAGATCAGCCAAAGTATGAGTTCATAAACAAAGAAAACATATTTGCAGGTGTCCCTTGACTACCTTATCAACAAACACTGTTCAAAATGTATAATTACAAAATATCAAGAGGATAATCTCAGGCGTAAACTGTTTTGAACAGCAACAAAAGTTTAAGACAAGGAGATATACCTAACGTTTGATTAAAGGGAATAGATTAAAGATTTTTGTCTTTTATAACAGCACTTTTTGGCAATATAATCATACCAACCACCATTTATGTAGTGTTTCACAGTGAGCAAGGTACTATGTTAGGAAATTCTTACATACTAATGCTCTACTGACAATAAACTTACAAAGTAAGTAATTTTGCAGATGAGGATACCAAAACTCAAAAAGCTCAGGGCCCTGAAGTACGAAGATGCCATGGGGGATACAAGTGATAGGTGGTGATGTCAAAGCCAGCCCTGTTGGTGTGCCCAAAAGCCTCTTACTGCTGAGGAAGAGATGCTAATTTACTAGTACAAGCTTATCTTGATACAATGTTGCTAATATGGTTTATATTTTTTTAAAAAGTCATTATATGTGTTCTTTCTTGGGAAAAAGCCCATGATACACTCTTATTTTTATTTTTTTTAATGAAAGTACCCTTTATTTTAACTGTGGAAAATTCTGAAAGAGATGGGAATACCAGATCATTTGACCTGCCTCTTGAGAAATCTGTATGCAGGTCAGGAAGCAACAGTTAGAACTGGACATGGAACAATAGACTGGTTCCAAATAGCAAAAGGAGTACGTCAAGGCTGTATACTGTCCCCCTGCTTATTTAACTTATATGCAGAGTACATCATGAAAAATGCTGGGCTGGATGAAGCACAAGCTGGAATCAAGACTGCCGGGAAAAATATCAATAACCTCAGATATACAGATGACACCATGCTATGGCAGAAAGTGAAGAACTAAAGAGCCTCTTGATGAAAGTGAAAGAGGAGAGTGAAAAGGTTGGCTTAAAGCTCAACATTCAGACAACACAGATCATGGCATCTGGTCCCATCACTTCATGGGAAATAGATGGGGAAACAGTGGAAACAGTGAGAGATTTTATTTGGGGGACCTCCAAAATCACTGCAGATGGTGACTGTAGTCATGAAATAAAAAGACACTTACTCCTTGGAAGAAAAGTTATGACCAACTTAGACAGCATGTTAAAAAGCAGAGCATTACTTTGCCAACAAAGGTCCATCTAGTCAAGGCTATGGTTTTTCCAGTGGTCATGCATGAATGTGAGAGCTGCACTACAAAGAAAGCTGAGCACCGAAGAATTGATGCTTTTGAACTGTGGTGTTGGAGAAGACTCTTGAGAGTCCCTTGGACTGCAAGGAGATCCAACCAGTCCATCCTAAAGGAAATCGGTCCTGAATATTCATTGGAAGGACTGATGGTGAAGCTGAAACTCCAAGACTTTGGCCACCTGATGTGAAGAGCTGATTCATCTGAAAACACCCTGATGCTGGGAAAGATCGAACACAAGAGGAGAAGGGGACAACAGAGGATGAGATGGTTGGATGGCATCACCGACTCAAGGGACATGAATATGAGTAAACTCTGAGAGTTGGTG
Organism: Aepyceros melampus; assembly: GCA_006408695.1. NCBI lineage: Eukaryota > Metazoa > Chordata > Mammalia > Artiodactyla > Bovidae > Aepyceros > Aepyceros melampus. The sequence goes on from SJXQ01010743.1 coordinate 267,960, forward strand.
ATGGACAGGAAGGCCTGGCATGCTGCAGTCCATGGGGTCACAAAGAGTCAGACACGACTGAGCGACTGAACTGACCCTTTATTTTTTGGAGGGTAACTCCTTTACAGTATTGTGGTGAATTCTGCCATACATTGACAGGAATCAGCCACGGGTGCACATGTGTCCCCGCATCCTGAACGCCCCCTTCACCTTCCTCCCCACTCCATCCCTCTGGGCTGTCCCAGAGCACCAGTTTTGAGTGCCCTGCTTCATGCATCAAACTTGCGCTGGTCATCTATTTTACATATGATAATATACATGTTTCAATTGCTATTCTCTCAAATCATCTCACCCTCTCCTTCTCCCACATAGTCTAGAAGTCTGTTCAATACACTCTTTAATAAAGAAAAATGTCACAGTATGACCAGTATGACACTGATCACAATGACCAGTATAGGATTCTATTTAAACAGAAAAAGTCTATACATGAGTAGAGCCAGTCAAAAATACATATGTGTATAAATACCTAAGTAAAATACCTGCCCCTTTCTTATTTCTGTAGTCCAGTTCCATTTAGGAACAATACAAGAGGTCTTTCCTAGATTAAGAAGGAATCTAAAAGGATCAATGTAGATTTAGTAACTTTTAAAGACAAGGCTTAAGTCTGCATTCATCAGGGCATCTGCTGCTTCCTCATACTGTCTACTTTGCCAATTTGGTTCATAATGTACCTTATACTTCACACAATACTGCTCTGGGTATGCTGTGTTAGTCCCACATATACCATAAGCATCTTCAGGGCAGGATTTGGATCTAACTAAGTGTTCTACAACTGAGTTAATCAAGTTCTTGCTGTTTATTCACTTCCTAAAAACGTACACTGTAAGCCAGGCACCAGCACAGGAGCAGAACATACACTAGTAACCAAATAAACAAGGTCTCTTCCTTCCTGAATTTATCTTATGCTCATGGGGGTAGGGGCATGGTGGGGCCTACCCACCAGGGGGTAATAAGCAATTATGCTACAAGACAATAATGCACAGAAGAACATGGAATTACTAGAACACCTCAGAGGAGCACTAAAGTCAAAGCATTCTGTAAAAAGTGAGATCAAAGCTGAGGCCTGGAGGATGAACAGGAGGTTGGATTAAACGATGGTGAAAAAGTACCCTTGGATATTGAGGTAAGAGACAGTAGCATGGCAAATTAGTGGAGCCTGAAATAGCACAAGTTGGCTGGAACCCAAAGCATGGGGGAGGGGGTGAAGGCTGAGAGAGGAGGTGGGAAAGTTTGGCAGGGGCCAGACCACATCAGGCTTGTAAGCCACGGAAGGAGTTAAGGAGAGCTACTAAAGAGTTTTAACCAGTGAAGTGACAGGATCAGACTTGCCTTTTTATAAAAATCTCTCCAGTTACAGTGTGGAGAATGGATTAGAGAAGGGCAAGGCTGAAGGCTTAGGGAGCAATTCAGGCAAGAGATAATGGTGGCCTGAAGGAAGGCAGTGGAGAGGAGATGGAGAGAAGTGGACAGATTTGAGATTCGGAGGAGAGGGCAGTACTGACAGGAAATGGGAGGGGAGGGAAAGAGCGATGTTAAACAGGGTGCCTAGATTCTCCGCCAGAGCATCGCCTGTGCTATAAAACAGAAGTATGTTTAGGGGAGAGGCGGAGGGGGCAGATGAACGAGTTTGATTGTGCATTTACTGTATATCCATGAGACAGCCAAGAGGTTATGATGCTAGAAGTCCAGAGCTCTAATTTCAGACGGAAATTCCTGTAATGGAATATGCGTGTTTGAGAGGTAGTGGCATAAAGACACTAATTGAACCTATGGAAATGGATGTGACCAATTTAGGGGAGAACAACTTCAGAGTGAGGAAAAGAGCTCTAAGACAGACTCCAGGGGAACTCTATTGCAAAGGAGACCGAGAAGGGACAGCCAGAGAGGTAAAAGGAAGATGAGAAATCCCTGGAGGGAGAAAAAACAAGTTAAGAGGTTATTTCAAAAAAGAGTGGTCCATGGTGTGTTTCTTAAATGTGCATAGAGTGACTGAAGCTCAACTTCAATAAATAAATACATCAGCAATTCTTTCCCTCTATCCTCTGCTGCTGCTACTGCTGCTGCTAAGTCGCTTCAGTCATGTCTGACTCTGTGCGACCCCATAGACGGCAGCCCACCAGGCTCCCCAGTCCCTGGGATTCTCAAGGCAAGAACACTGGAGTGGGTTGCCATTTCCTTCTCCAATGCATGAGAGTGAAAAGTGAAAGTGAAGTCACTCAGTCGTGTCCGACTCTTAGCGACCCCATGGACTATAGCCCACCAGGTTCCTCCATCCATGGGATTTTCCAAGCAAGAGTACTGGAGTGGGGTGCCACTGCCTTCTCCCCCCTCTATCCTCAATCGACTGAAATTACATTCATTTAGCAAATATTTATGCAGGGCCATGCTTCTCAAACTATCTATGCTAAGACCTAGCTTGCTTGTTTTTTTTTCTTCTAAGTTTTCAATCCATTGCACCTGGCTTCCCAGGTGGCACTAGCGGTAAAGAACCTGCCTGCTAATGCAGGAGATATAAGAGACGCAGATTCGATCCCTGGAGGGATCAACACAGGGAAGATCTCCTGGAGGAGGGCATAGCAACCCACTCCGTATTCTTGCCTGGAGAATTCCACGGACAGCAAGCTTGCAGGCTACAGTCCACAGGGTTGCAGAGAGTTGGACTCAACTGAAGCGACTTAGCATGCATGCATCCTCAATTCAGCTTCTAGGGGTTTTTTTCATGGTGATGAATATATGTACAATGATTATTTTCCACTCCCCCAAGGTCCTGATTTTCTTACATTTTCTCACGGAGACCTGAGTCTCACCTCTAGTTCTGTTACCACAGTAACTAATGACCAAATTCTGCCAATTTCATCTTTGTAATTGTTTTCAATCTTTTCTTCCCTTTCCATTCCCACTGTCACCAGCTTAACCCAGGTTTCCAGTACCACACAACTGGACAATTATGGTCTACCGTTCCCTCACTATCTCATTTTTCACCTCCTCTTGAGAGCAATGCTTTTCATACAGCATAATCACATTAATTATCTAAGACACTAACTTTAATTGCTTTGTTCCCCTACTGAAAATTCCCCCAATGACTTCCCATTATGATTGTTTATTAAAAAATTACATTCATTTGGCAAATATTTATGTAGGGCAATGCTTTTCAAACTATGCTAAGACCTAGTTTATTTTTCCTTCTAAGTTTTCAATCCCTTGCAGACCAATGTTTTCGTAAAAATACAATTTAAAAAAGTGATAATTTTTAAATTACTAAAAAAAGTTTCTAAATTCTTATTATCAATTTTGATATTTTTCTCATGATGGACTGGTAACAATGGTTCATGGCTCAGCAATGGTCTGTAGACCTGTATTCCAAACTGCCTGGGTGTTGCTAATACACAGATAAAAAGACATTACAGTTGCACCCTCAGCGCAGGGTGATTTTGCCATTCAGGGGAGACATTTTTGATTGTCACACAGCAGGAATGAGGGACTACTGGCACTGAGTGAATAGAGGCCAGAGATGCTATTAAACAACCCAAATGAATAGCACAGCCCCCGCCCCCCGACAAAGAATTATCCAGCCTAAAATGTCAAAAATGCCAAGGCTGAGAAACTCTGCTTTACAACTGTCATGCAAATGAATAATTAGAAGAAAGGCAAGAATAGAGCTCTATTCTAAGCATATAAACAAGATGCAGGGGACACAGAAGCACCTGAGTCTGCCTGGAAGGTTAAATGGACAGCACTTACCACACAAAGTCCTCCTCTCCTGACTCATAGCTTTCCAGAACCCACCCACAGCCTAACTTTCCAACAATAGTGTTGCTAGACTGGTCCAAGTTGTGAACTCTATACATTGCTTACTGTCAACTTCCAAGGATACAAGCAACCATCCCTTCCCCTCCCTCTACCCAAATCACTCAGCGTTTAAGGCCTCACTCAAGGGCTAACTCCTCCACAAAGTCTTCTGTGATCCTTTCTTTCAAAATTCCTAAAGATTTGCCATCTATACCACTCATTTAGCATTCTATCACATACTGGCTTTTGATACTATTGACATTTGTTAGGTTATATTAACTCCTAAATAATTATTTGATTTTTACATTCATGTACCATCTCTAAGCTGACAGCTCACTAAGAGAGAGCTGCTGACACAGCCCCAGCACCCACCCATTTCCTATACCATGCTACAAAGAGGGCCAAAAGCCCATGAAGCACGTGGACTAGAGTTATTAGGCAGCAGACACTACAGTCCTATCACCAGTTCTTCACCTGTCTTGAGCTCACGACAATCTGAATATATCAGGTTACTACAAAAGTAATTTATCTACAAACTTTAGTATCTTAGAAAGTTTACTGATTCATAGACTGAGTGCCTATACTTCTTACTCCAGGCCAAGGTAAGTCCTCAGGTTTTTGCCACATTCAAGTTCCAGAAAATCTACTAGAAATAAGAAAATTAAGGAATCCCAATTGAGACAGTTTCTTCATTCAAATTTTAAAACCCAAACATATAGTTCTTTATGCTTTCAGTCAAGACACTCACTGCCCAGACAACAATCTGAGATTTTAGAAAATATCTCTACTCTTAAAAACAAAAATGGTTAGAAGAAGGTGGGGAGAAGGGGAAGGAGTAGAATTGGGGGAAAAAGAGGAGGAGGAGACAGAAAGGAGTATGATAAGAGGAAGGAGGAAGTGGTACTTTAACTCTTTAGCAGAGGAAGAGAGGGCAAAAAGCTAAAGGTCAGACTTCCATAGTTATTAACCAGCTCTATATATGCTCAATATGCAGAATTCTACCAAATCACTAAAGTACTGGGTAATGTCTGAATGTGAAGACTGTCATTTATAACTGTGTACAGGAAATGGTAGTGGGTGAGGCCAGACCTATAGACCTGCAGTGCTTTAATAATTCCTCCCTCCCTTTTCACCCCCCAAATCTATTAGGTCTAAGCTCTTACAACCTTATATATATGGAAAGGTTTGTAAATTTCGTTGAGAATTAATTCAGGAAGAAAGGCAAACATGAAAGTTATGCACTCATCATAGGATATTATCTGACATAAAATTCAAGGCTTTACTGACTACTTGACTCTTAGTTTCATCTCCTCAATATCTGGAGAGGCAACTCAGAATACAGACTCTGAAGCCAGGCATCCTGATTCCCAGTCGCCACGCTGCCAGTTACTAGCTGTACGAACTCAGTGACTCATTTCCTTTCCTCTTCTTTCCCCCCAGGTTCCTGGACCAGAGACTCAAGTTCTAGTACTAGTTCCACCGATGACCTGGTTAGCGGCCTTGGGCCACAATTTCTGCACCTGTAAGGAGAAGGAGCCAGGGGATGTACTAGATCAGTGGTTCTCAACCAAGGGTGACTTTGCCCCCAGGGAAAATCTGACAATGTCTTGAGATATTTCTGGTTATCACCACTAGGTTTGAGAGGGAAAGCACTACTTGGCCTCTAGCCGGTAGAGGCCAGAGATGCTGCTGAAAATCTTACAATGCACAGGACAGCCAGCACCTCAGGACAAATAATTATCCAGCTCAAAATGTCAACAGTGCCACAACTGAAAAACCTATGGCTTCAGCTCCCTTGAAGGTCACCTCAGAGGTCCCCTAGAAGTGAGGCTGAGAAGCCCATTTTAATGGTTTTATATTATGGGCTTTCATGAGAAAAGAACAACATAAGAGTTAATGACATGACTCTCAGGCCAGATTCAGTCATTTCAGTTCAGTCGCTCAGTCATGTCCGACTCTTTGTAACCCCATGGACTGAAGCATGCCAGGCTTCTCTGACCATCACCAACTCCCAGAGCTTGCTCAAAGTCATGTCCATTGAGTCAGTGATGCCATCCAACCATCTCATCCTTGGTCGTCCCCTTCTCCTGCCTTCAATCTTTCCCAGCATCAGAGTCTTTCCCAATGAGTCAGTTCTTCACATTAGATGGCCAAAGTATTGGAGTTTCAGCTTCACCATCAGTCCTTCCAATGAATATTCAGGAATGATTTCCTTTAGGATGGACTGGTTGGATCTCCTTGCAGTCCAAGGGACTCTCAAGAGTCTTCTCCAACACCATAGTTCAAAAGCATCAATTCTTCGGTGCTCAGCTTTATTTGTAGTCCAACTATCACATTCATACATGAATACTGGAAAAACCATAGCCTTGACTAGATAGACCTTTGTTGGCAAAGTAATGCCTCTGCTTTTTAATATGCTGTCTAGGTTGGTCATAGCTTTTCCTCCAAGGAGCAAACATCTTTCAATTTCATGGCTGCAGTCACCATCTGCAGTGATTTTGGAGCCCCCAAAATAAAGTCTCTGTTTCCATTGTTTCCCCATCTATTTGCCATGAAGTGATGGGACCGAATGCCAAGATCTTCGTTTTCTGAATGTTGAGTTTTAAGACAACTTTTACAATCTTTCACTTTCTTCAAGAAGCTCTTTAGTTCCTCTTTGCTTTCTGCCATAAGGGTGGTATCATCTGCATATCTGAGGTTATTGATATTCCTCCTGGCAATCCTGATTCCAGCTTGTGCTTCCTCCAGCCCAACGTTTCTCATGATGTACTCTGCATATAAGTTAAATAAGCAGGGTGACAATATACAGCCTTGATGTACTCCTTTCCCTATTTGGAACCAGTTTGCTGTTCCATGTCCAGTTCTAACTGTTGCTTCCGGACCTGCATATAGGTTTCTCAGGAGACGGGTCAGGTGGTCTGGAATTCTGTCTCTTTCAGAATTTTCCACAGTTTGCTGTGATCCACAGTCAAGGGCTTTGGTATAGCCAATAAGGCAGAAATAGATGTTTTTCTGGAACTCTCTTGCTTTTTCCATGATCCAGCGGATGTTGGCAATTTGATCTCTGGTTCCTCTGCCTTTTCTAAAACCAGCTTGAACATCCGGAATTTCATGGTTCACGTATTGTTGAAGCCTAGCTTGGAGAATTTTGAGCATTACTTTACTAGCGTCTGAGATGAGTGTAACTGTGCGGTAGTTTGAGCATTCTTTGGCATTGCCTTTTTTTGGGATTGGAATGAAAACTAACCTTTTCCAGTCCTGTGGCCACTGCTGAGTTTTCCAAATTTGCTGGCATATTGAGTGCAGCACTTTCAGAGCATCATCTTTCAGGACTGGAAACAGCTCAACTGGAATTCCATCACCTCCACTAGTTTTGTTTGTAGTGATGCTTCCTAAGGCCTACTTGACTTCGCATTCCAGGATGTCTGGTTCTAGGTGAGTGATCACACCACTGTGGTTATCTGGGTCATGAAGCTCTTTTTTGTACAGTTCTTCTGTGTATTCTTGCCACCTCTTAACATCTTCTGCTTCTGTTAGGTCCATACCATTTCTGTCCTTTATTATACCCATCTTTGCATGAATGTTCCCATGGTATCTCTACTTTTCTTGAAGAGATCTGTAGTCTTTTCCATTCTTTTGTTTTCCTCTATTTCCTTGCATTGATTACTGAGGAAGGCCAGACTGTCTGAGTTCAAATCCACCACTTATTAGCTATATGCCTTGGACCAGTTACTCAACCTTTAGAGACTCAGTTACCTTTTCCATTAAATGAGAACAATACAGTATCTACACCATAATGTTGTTGTGAGGGTTAAATAAGTTAAAAGATGTAAAGCATTTAGAACAGTGCCTGGCTCTATATAATTATCAGCTAACGTCACCATTACCACCTGAATACAGAAGGAAAATTGGAAAAAAAAAAAAAACAGCAACCATTTTACTTTAGGATCACACGAATTGGGTTCCTGAGTGGAAAGGTTTTTAAGACCACATGGATTCGAGCATGGTTTCTCACATGGCAGACACTCCGCTCTCCTCCAATCCCTTCTCCCACTTCTTCCTCTCTAATGCTTCCACAGCTGCTTAAAGTCTCTAGAGTCTCGGGTGCAAATGTTCTCACGGTTGGGAAAGAATACAAGCTACTTGCATCCCATTCTATAATACAAAAAGTATATTCATTCTATAATGCAAAAATTACCTGGAGGAAGTGGTCTGTTACACATCAAGAAACTGCTTTTGTCTTTTAGGAGAAAAGGACAGGTGTGTCTGCCTATGCTCAGTAAGGGGCTGCCATCGTAGCTCTTGGGATCCAGGCCTGTCTCTGAGCTCTCCTTCTCCACAGAAACTTCACCAAGAGAGGGACATCCCTGTCCCCCTGCTCCCTTGATGTGCCGTCAGGGGAGCTGCCATGAGACAGACGGGGCCTATATGGTTATCTTTTTGTTTTTTAATTACACAAGCAGAAATACCATAGTTAAACATTCAGAGAAGAGGTACACAGAGTAAAAGAACAAACATCTCTGGAAGCAAGCAATTTTTTTGTTTTTTTCAATTTAATGTGAGTGCCTATTAACTTCTCTAACAGCATGTACTTTAGTATGTTTAATTATTAAAACATATCTGTACATTTACAGCTATATCATTTTAAGATCTGTTTCACTGTATGCCACAGTAGGTTGGGAAGGATGCAGCCTAATTTATTTAATCATTTCCTCACTGGCGGACATTTAGGTAAAACTTCAGACTTCAACTTGATAGTGACTGTTGATTTGTAAGTAACTCAATTGTAGTTTCCAGCAAACAAAATCCACTGGTGATTCTATAAATAGGTCTGCCTCCCTCAAAGAAAGAAATCATTCTAAAAGTCTATTTATAAATTTAAAATGCCAGCTGAATTTACATATAATTTGACTCTGAGATAAAAGCATAACTATAACATTTATATTCAAACATAAATAAGTTTAACTTAAAAATTAAAACCAATGAAAATTTAACTTTAGGTTAAAAGTTTCTGCATATAAAAAGGCACCCATAATATTTTCTTAGGGTATCTGTTTTATCTTTATATCCTGCTCTACAGTTTCTGAAAATCACACGGTCATAAGGCCATTTTCTTCTTCTAATTAAAAAAATAAAAGATAAATTCCCCAACCTGAAGTTAGAATTAGTAAACTATCACATTCTTCATATTCAAGTATAATCTATAAGTACTCCGTGGAAAAGCAGAAGGGGTGAGTTTTGCATCTCTAACTAGTGAGCAATTGCTTTCTTTTCCTTTCCTAATAAATTACAGGCAGACTTGAACAGATGTCAGGTTGGCATTCAAAACCTAAAATATAGCTGAAAAGCAAGTTATGACTAATACAAGGAAAAGATGAATGTCAGAAAGCTTCATTTTTTTTTTTCAAATTTCAGATAAGCTCTTTAGCCTTAGGGTTCCTTTTACAGAGCCCTAGAGTTCGGCAAGATGTCTTAACCCCCATTTAAATTGCAATCTCTCCTCATGTGTGGGGGTGTGAAAATGCATTTTAAGAGTGTCAGTGTTTATGTTAATCTTAGCAAAAACTCCCTCTCCCCCAAATATGGCACGGACAAAACCTCAGCACCCTTTCTTCCACTGTATTTTATTTGCACTGTTTTTAGCATGTGAAAGATGTCTGCATGTGACTGAAAGGCTTCTTATCTTCTCGCCAACTGACTTGGTAGAGTAACTGCAGTTTCACTGGTGATATCAGAAACGAGTTGCTTTCCTCTAGAATTTCAAGAGACCTTAAAAATACAGACTGAAAATGGGCTTAGAGATGGAGGCAGAGAAAGGGGGACAAGAAAGAACACAGCGTCAGTTTCAAAGAAAGGGGGTACAGGATGCTAACTACTGGCTTTACTCCCTACGGGGTGGTCTGCATTTCTATCACTATAGTGCTGGTTCTCAGCTGTGCCCAACTCTGCGAGCACATGCACCGCAGTCCACCAGGCTCCTCTGTCCATGGGATTTCCAGGCAAGAATAGTGGAGTGGGTTGCCATTTTCGATTCCAGGGGCTCTTCCCGACCCAGGGATCCACCCTGTGTCTCCACGGTCTCCTGCACTGGCAGGCAGATTTCTTTTACCACTGAGCCACTTGAGAAGCCCAATTACAAGGTATAGGTCCACCCAAGGACAGGATGAGGCTTGAGGCCTTTAAGTCACTACACTCTTTTCCTTCCAGCTCTGAAACAGATAACTTCTGCCAAAGCTACTTTGCTTGATGCATGTGAACTTAGGCCTAAAATTATAATAAGAGACAGTAATTCTTTAACAATTATTTCACTGTTCTTTGAAAAAAAAAAAAAAAAAAGCTGTTTTTGCTCTGACATTTATGGCATAGAGGTAACTGCCAGGGATGCCAAAAAAGGAAGTTTCTTGGTACAAACTATCTGCTCCAACCAAAGAGCTATAATGAGAATGGAGGTGATCCTCTGTCCAAAGCACTCTCCACACAACTGCACACCAGGCAACAAGCGTGGTGAAGCGCTGAACAGCAGCACAAGGGCCTTCCACTGACACCTCAGTGTATGCAAGGGCTGCGGTGTTTGTTCACCCTCACTTAACGAGGCTGGTTTCTGATGCTGAGGTTTCTATCCTGGGACCCAAAAGGTACTTCTATTATCCCACAGAGTAAGGATTTAAGGTCTTTTCTAACTAAATGGCTATCACTGTAGGCACTGGAGGACATTCTAACTAAGAGGCTGTTGGGTACCCTCTAAGTGTAAACTTTAGGTCTAGTTTTCCTTGCTAACGCTTTCAAGGAAGAACAGCCCCATGTGGGTTTTGGGGTGAGTCCAACTGCTCCAGATAAGGAAAAAGTAAATAGTTACAATGATTCAGAAAAGAACAACAGAAGTCAAAGTACATTCCCCCAAAGGAACTCCTTTTCCTAATTCTACATGTGACCTTTCTTCCACTCTCTGTGGGGCTGGTTGTATGTGACCTCTTTTCCCCTTAAAGACCTTCCTTGACTTTAATACTATATATTAAAAAAAAATTTTTTTTAACAGAGGCTTCCCTGGTGGTTCACCACTAAAGAATCCACCTGCAAATGCAGGAGACGTGAACTGGATCCCTGATCTGGGAAGATCCCACACGCCCTGAAACAACTAAGCCCATGTGCCACAACTATTAAGCTTGCACTCTAGAGCCTGGGAGCTGCAACTAGTGAAGCCTATACACCCTAGAGCCCGTGCTCAGCAACAGGAGAAGCCACTGCAATGAGAAGCCCACGCAGCGCAAATAGAGAGCAGCCCCTACTTACTACAGGAGAAAAGCCCAGGAAGCTTCAGCATAGCCAAAAATGAATGAATAAACATTTTAAAAGATTATCTCTTACTATAACAAAAACAGGAAGATGTACACTACATACTTGAAAGGATTTCAAGAGAAAAACTAACGTATGGGAAACTCTGGGACCCTTATTTCATGTCTATTACATTATCTGATCCCTATTTTTTTCTGCATAATTGTCTGCCTCTGGTTAATTCTTTAGTCTCTCTGTATCTCATCAGCAAAATTCTGTATGTATCTAAACCATATATGCAATTTTGAAAAGCAACATGAAGTTTTACAGGCAAGAGGAAAAGAACTGTATTACCTAGAAGCATCATCATCAGTCTCATAAACACAGTGACAGAGGAGAATTCTAACTTTATCACTTTGTGAACCTGAAACCTTGATATATAGGCAAGAAGATCCATTTAGTTAAGTTTCCTGTTTACAAAGTAGACATAACTCTAGATTCCATGGTAAAGACAATGATTTGGTCTCAAGCCAAAATAAAAATGTTCCCTGTTTAAATAAAACAAAATAGTCTCATAACCTACATTAATTATTCTTCTCTAATCCCTATTTTTTTTTATTTGAATTGATTTAACCAATCATATCCATGTCCAGTGAGATCCCATCCAGGTTGACTGTTTAGTTAACAAAGAATGAAGGAAAAAAAAATCAGCCAATTCTGTTCCCACTTGGCAGGGTAAAAGAACACAGGATATATACATAAAAAAGATGCATGTAATGTTAGATTAAATGTAGCAATTTGTATTTTTTATATGCCTTTATCAAAGCCTAATGAGAACTTTCTAACCACATTGTACTCAGAAGGCAGTGAAATTTTTCTACTATGTAATTCCTCCAAAATTCAAATGAAAAAAGAAGTCTCTATAGGAAAATAAGGAATGATACATGCATAGCAAGAGAATTCTTTCTCAGCCATTCCACCATTAAAAAAGTAGCATAAGGACACTGAGAGTCTTCATTCAAAAAAAAGAAAAAAAGTCTTTCAGTTCAGCTTAAAAATCAAGGTACCTTAAGACTTACTGCCTTCCTCTCACACCGTTTTTAAATTTATTTTAAAAATGGAACATAATTGTTTTACAATGTTGTTAGTTTCTGCTATATAACAGTGCAAATCAGCTATAATATATATATACACACACACACACACATATATCCCCTCCCTCTTCAGCCTCCCTTCCACCCCAATTTATTCTTTTAAGTCAAATTGACAACACATGCTTCTTGATAACAAAAAGCCATAAAGAAATATTACTTTTTTAAAAGAACTCATTTATGCCTAAGTAAATCAGTAAAAAATATTAGAAAAATAAATCCATAGAAAATGTAATGGGTAGTAGTACTAACAAACAAACTGAAATTCAAGGTCCTTGGTCAAAAAGCACGTTAACAACAAAAAGCATACTGTACAGTTCAACAAGTTTCAATGTGGACGGCAGAAACGGATTAAAGTCGCTCAGAAATTCCAAATCTGTTTTAATTTCAAACTCTTCAAGAGCTGACAGAGTCACAAACCAACAGAAACAGGTTTACTTCTTTATAGGTTGTTCTCTCAATCTCAGAGAGAGGCCCTAATGAGCAAGGTTTGGACAATGCACAAACAGGAAACTAGCATCTGAACCCTCGTAAGCTTTTAAACCGTGAGAAGATATTTTAATATAGTTAAAAGATATAACTTATAGAAGCAGCTATTTTTCTACTTGTTGGCTGTAGAGGGGTGGTGGTTTACTCCTAAGTCATATCTGACTCTTGTGACCCCATGTACTGTAGCCCTCCAGGCTCCTCTGTCCATGGACTTTCGCAGGCATGAATACTGGAGTGGGTTGCCATTTCTTTCTCCAGGGGATCTTCCCAACCCAGGAACCGAACCCACGTCTGCTGCATGGCAGGCAGATTCTTTACCGCTGAGCCACCAGGGGGATTTTACAATGTTCAAGCACACTATCATCATACTCTCTGTATGGGGCTCAGGCTTGAAAATGAGTAAAAAGATATTGCACAAGAATAACTTAGAACATTTGGAATCATCCTTTAATCTCTGCTTATACCTCAAACATACTCAAGCAATATTTCCATGTCTTTATTTTAAAGTTTTATGGATTTACTGTGCCTCAAAATATGCCTTACCAAGGTAGTGAACTATCACATTTTTAACTATTTTCCAAATTAAAATTCTGTTTTGTTATGGACTTGGCCTTTGTGTCTTTCAGATAAAAAAAGTATCTTATTGCCATTTCAAGGTGTATAAAACTCAGGTGATGAGGGTCTCTGTCATTTTCTCTTAATCCAATTTCAAACTCGACCTTTAGCCAGTGAACAGGTGTGTGCTGTGTGTAACTTATCAGAGTGAGCGACTAGGCCGAAAGGCTACCAACAATAGGAGGTTGATAGAACCAAGCACTTAGCGCCTAGAAAGTAGTTCTTAGCCCCACCATGATGAATACTTTTATCTCCCAGTAGCAATTTAAAGATAAAGAATGATGGAGGTGAAGGGAGTAATATATTTGTATTCCTTCAGTTTTTTTGGATACAGTTTTTAACGCGAATAGTCTGCCAGAAGCTGTTATGGCATAAATTCCTTCCTCAGATATTCTGTAGCTAACATTCCGATCCAACGTATGATATGCATATGGAAACAGTCATGACAGCATTTCCACCAGGGCAAATGAAGCCATTTCACACACGGATAAATTAAATAGACCTTCAAGAAAAAAGTGATAAATGACTAGTGCATTTCTTTGTATGTGATGTGAAATTCCTATGTATATTCTGCATTTCTCCTTTTGCATAAATTTAAAACACGCCAAATATCCATTTACTAGGTATGAAGATGTATTAACTGGGTAATACAATTTTAAAAAAAGCAACAGCTAGTATTAGAACAGTATCCATAGTCTAATAGATAATGACTATTCGGCACGGTAAATCTGACCTTTAGTGAATCTTTAGAGTCAGATGACATTTCTAAATAGCCCCTGTTAAAAATTCATAAATATATAAATATAATGAAATTTCTAAATATGTCCTATAGAGAAACATACTTGGATAAATTAAATCAAGCAACCACAATTATTTTTATGATTTTCCCATAAAATTAAAATGTAGTTTTAAAAATCCTAAAACTTCAAAAGTTTTTTTAAGCTTTTTTAAAAGAGGAAGAAAACAAAAACAGTTTGTCAGGCCTGAAAAATAATTTCAAAACATTACTGAAAACAGATTTTATCACATCCATTTTTTTAAAACAATACAAGATTTTATCCAATTTTTCTTTTTAAAACTTACCCATCTGTTCCACAATCTCTGGAGGAAATACTCTGGAAGCAAATGCTCGTCGAAAAATATCTGAAAACTCTTTGTCCAGACCTCCTATTCCCATTTTCTCAAAGTTCCAGTCAGGATTGATGATAGACTGACGATTTTCCTTGGTTTTAGCTTTGCCTATTTCAAACAAAGATAATCAAATATGAGAGAAGAACTTCATCATTAAGTGTAAAAAGACAGTCAGAACTCCCTGGGCATCCTCAGTGAATAAAGAAAAGCTATCAGATGAAAACATCTTAGCTGATTTTTTAAGGATGAGTTTTGTTATATTCACTAGTTTGGTCCCCATTTAGGGTCAGCAAAACACTTTCAAAATGACTGGCTCAGCTCATGCAGTAGTTGATTCCATGAAGCTTGGTCTTATTGACCTCTAACTCCTAACCAAGTTAACTAACTTGGTTGATTAGAAGAAACACCATGTGCATATCTGATGAAGAAAACACTAGTTGCCAGCATGCAACTGAAATCTAGCAGTCCCTCAAGGCTCCTAAAGCAATATTTAAAAATACATATACTTATCTAAATTAAGTATATCATCAGGAATTTAACTCCTCAGCCTGAAAAGATGTGTGAAGTTTAATGTCTTATTTGCTTTTTCTTCATTTGCACAACAATCTAAAATTATCCTAAAGTCCTGGATGATTTCAAAATTCATGTTTTCAAATTCTTTCACAAGAAGAAAATTATCTAACTTAAATGTCATAGTGCCCCCTAAAGTAACTCAAGAGAACCACATTAACTCTCTCAAACACAAAGAATAAAAGTGCCTTAATACAGTCCACATAAACAAAAATAAGAAAGTACTATACTTTTCTTTTAATTAGGGAATAACAGGCCACATTAGAAAAACTCTACCCTAGATGCTAATTGTATGGTTAGTTTTGAGGACTTAACACTTCTTTTACGAAGTAACCAAAAATACTTTTCTTAAACTCTACTGCCCTCTTGTGGCCAAATTATACAATTTTACTTTCCAATTGTTGGGGGGACTATTAATCACATTTAGAAATTTACCTCCATTGTACGAAAGTCATGCAACTCTCTTGGGATAAGATACCATATAATATACAATGAAATCACTCCAGAAACATATTGGATCAACAACAGGAGATTATGATATATCCTAATTACAATCGAACCTTAGTCTCCTACTTGGTAGGTGGACTCTTTAGCCACCAGAGAAGCCATAAAACAATATGTCATTAAAAACAATATTGCAGAAGTATATTTATTAAGATGCTTGAAATTATGTTAAACAAAAAGAGCAAACTATAAAATGGTATGAAGATATAATCAAATATGTTAAATTTTAGAGCGAGCTGTTTTTGAATGCTTATTCATATTTCATGAAATAAATATTTTACAGTTGAAAAACAATAAAAGAGGAATGGTAATTTATGGCTCTGGATAAGAGGACACACATTCAAATTTAAATGACTTTGGATATAGTAGTGTGTAAAGGTAAAATCCTCTATTTGTATTAGGATAGACATCAACATAGGTAAATATAGTTAATGGCATTATTATGCTGATGACTTACTATTTTTAGAGGCCAATCCTCATTATTTTAATATAATACAAGTGGGGTTAACGTACAAGAGTAGGACTGAACTATGACTCTGCTGGAAAGACTTTCTTTACCTGTACATTGATTGTTTTAACTCAGTCACTAATGGAAATAATGCTAGTTATCACATTTAACACACAACCAGCTGGGGGACATTCTACAAAATACATGACCAGCTCTCATGGTCATGAAAAGACAATGAAAGTCTGAGGAACTGTCAGAGACTGGAGAAGACTATGGAGACTAAACCACTAAATGCAAAGTGGAATTCCGAGTTAGATCCTGGAACAGAAAAAGGACATAATAAAAAAACTGATGAAATACAAATAAAGTCTCTAGTTTAGTTAGCAGCAATGGCAACATGTTAATCCAGTTTTGGAACAGTGTACTATGGTTACTTAAGAGGTGCCATCACAGGAAGCTGGTTAAGGGTATATAGGAACTTTCTGAAATATTTTTCATGAATCTTCTGTCAGCCTGCACATATCTATTAAAAATTAATTTTTATCTGTATCTTTATTCTTAGAGATGTTACTAGGAAATTTAAAATGACATACATGGCTCACATTATATTTCTATTGGACAAAACTGATCTAGTGAAGGTTTTAAATTTTTTCTACATCAGTACATCCGAAAGATAGGAAATACTCCATGATCCTGTGATAAGCCTTTTCAAGGCAAGTGTCTTTATTCTCCCTTCCTGTTTAATCACTGTAGTTGAGTCACGTATTGTTAACAGATGTGCTGTGCTTAGTTGCTCAGTTGTGTCCGACTCTCTGCGACCCCATGGACTGTAGCCCACCAGGTTCCTCTGTCCATGGGGATTCTCCAGGCAAGAACACTAGAGTGGGTTGTCATGCCCTCCTCCAGGGGATCTTCCCAACCCAGGGATCGAATCCAGGTCTCCCGCATTTCAGGTTCTTTACTGTCGAGCCACCAGGGAAACCCATTATTAACAGATGGTCCCACTTGACTCAGAATCTTCTAAAAACTGTAAATCTTACCAATAAGATTGAGTGATGAATTTTCTGCTTTTTCAAATGCAACCTGACTGTTTCCAACAACCAGCCCTATTTCAATCTATAAAGAAAGACAATAATTAGTAGTTAGTCTTATAGTAGATTTCTGGACTTCTCAAAGCAAGGTGAAAAACAAAAGAGAAATGAAGTCTCCATGAGCAATGCAAATTTTTCAACTATCATCTATTTCAAATTACTATTAGATCTTCACATAAGTCTGTTTTATACTGTATTTTAATAACTTTGCTGGCTTTAAAGGCAATTTTTCCCTACTATCTTAAGAGTACATAATATAAATCACTGAGGGAGACAATGGCTAGGAAAATTATATTAATTTGTACAATGCATATCAGACAGGTTATCAGAAACAAAACATACCTTCTGTCTTTTACCAGTTGCAGGCTCTCCCTTGAGGATACTGGGATCCATGGCTTCAATGTCTTTGACCAGTAAGCCAAAAAGCTTCTCATTGAAGCTAAATACAAGCTATGAAGAAAAGATGGGGGAAAAAAAAAATCACTGTATGATATAATGGTTTGATTTTCACATCATCGCCAATGTTTTTCAAATGCAGGCAAGCAGCTTTGTCTTGTATATCACTCTCCTCCACAAGGCAAACTACCCACATAACAAAGGAACTAACATTTATTGAGTATCTGCTATGTGCCAAACATACATTACAGGATGTTCTGTAATTAATACTCAGTAATTCTCCTGCAAAAAATCAGTCCTATTTTACCAGTAAGGATGCTGAGATTCACAGAGGAGTTAAATGGGACCTAGAATAACAGCAAATGACAGTGCCAGGATGCAAGCCTTGGTTGTGTGCCTCTAACATCACGCTTTTCTACAATCAATACAAAGTGCCTCCCATTCAAGTGCAGAGACAGCTTTTGAATGCTCATTCACTCACCAAATATTTATTAAGTGCCTCTACAACCTAGGCCCTCTTCGAGATACCGGGGTAAAACAAAAATCAATAAACAAGGCTGACTGTCAATCCTGCCACTACTAATTACCAAGAATGGGAATAAATACTAAGAAGAATGATTTAAGATATTTATTTCTTCTCTGTGTTATGGAAGAGTTTCTTTCATGGATTTGTAGACATTTGCATGTCACTGGATTTTAAATTATTACAAACACCAAGGCATTTTCTATTAAAATACAAAAGCTAAAGGAGATGGTAAAAACAATGAAGTTTTAGTTAGGCAATTTGAGCACAACTATCAGAAAGTGTAGGAATCCAGAAGGACTATGGTGAAGCCCAAAAAGCAATGGGCAGGTAAGTCAACAAATTATCAGCTACCTATCACCCTGGGGAGCCTCCTCAATCCATCTAATTCCAAGTAGCAGCCCAGTGGATCTCTAGCGCATCATCCCATTTGACTAACATTAACAGTATATGGCATTTCTTTCTTATTTTCTGTCTTTCCCAACTAGAAAGGAAGCTCTACAAAGGTAGGAACTGTGTCTGTTTCATTCACCAAAGATCTACAGGGCCTAAAACAGTATTTACTGAACTCATACTAGGTGTTCAATAAGTATTTGTTAATGAATGGATCAACTGACTAGCAGGTTCTTGCCTCAGCTACACAGGGCAGCTCATAGGTCGTCTCTGGACCTAAATAAAATTCCTCATGTGCAAAATGAGGAGGTTAGACAAGATAACCTCTGAGGTTCATTTCAATTCCAGTACTCTTAAAAACAATAATATGTGTTCTGTGTCCTTTTCCTGTCTATCAGTAACTCAAGTTTTCAATTGTGTAAGTTTGATATTATGATATACGGGTTAACCAAATCCTTAAGAGTCTTGCCTTTCCAGATAATACACTCCACTCATTTCCACAGGTCCGTCCTGCCATTTCTCACATTTTACAGGCCTTCCCACAGGAGAGACACAAGGACAGGCTATGTAACTCAAAGAGATCAGAACACTATAAAGCTGGAATTTTAAATTTCTTGGCCTCAGAATCCTTTTATATTCCTAAACCCCAAAATTTTATTTATACAGATTGTAATCTGTTGATATTCACTGTATTAGAAATTAGAACAAGGAACTTTTTTTTTAAAAAAAACAGTAAGTACATTATACATTAACATAAGTAACATAGTTATAATTTATTTTTAAATATTTCAATTTCCCAAGGTATAAAACATAAGTGGGAAGAGTGGCATTGTGGCATTTCTGCAAATCTCTAATTTCTTGCTTAATGGAAGACCACTGGACATTCATGCTTGCCTCAGCAGGCAGTGTAACTATGCACAACTCCACTTGTGAGAGAATAAGACGAAATTGGCACATAACATCCTTTTTAAAACATGTTTTGATATTAGATTTGACCTCACAAACCCCCTGAAAGGGCCTCAAGGCCATAGTTTGAGAACAGCTGCTATGGAGTTATGGGAGGAGGAAGGAGTTAATGATTCAGAAAAGTCACAGAAAAAGAGAGAAATGGAATGGTAAGGTCAAAAGAGCAGAGATTATTTATGTAGAAAAACAAATAATAATTTATGAACTCACACATTTTTTAGGTAAAATTAAAAAAAAAAAAACACACACACAGAATTTCTTCTTAGGAGACCAAACAATGTACTAACTGAAGTCCAAAAACGGGAACAATATAAACAGTATCATTTTTTTCTTTTATTCTAGTGGGCTATAGTTGACTTACCCTGTTGCGTTAGCTTCAGGTGTACAGCCAAGTGAGTCAATTATACACATTCATTTTATTTTAGATTCTTTTCTCATATTGATTATTACAAAATATTGGGTAGAGTTCCCTGTGCTATACAGTAAGTCTGTGCTGGTTATCTATTTTAAATACAGTAGTTAGTGTGTGTGTGTGTGTGTGTGTGTGTGTGTCTGTTCACCCCAAGCTTCTGACTTATCCCTCCCCCAATGTTTCCCTTTAGGTAATCGTTAAGTTTGTTTTCAATAGCTGTAATTCATTTCTGTTTTGTATATAAGTTCACTTTTAAAAAAAATTAAATTCCATATATGAGTGATATGTTTTTCTCTATCTGATTCACTTCACTCAGTCAGTATGATAATCTCCGGGTTCATCAATGTTGCTACAAATGGCATTGTTTCACTTTTTTATGGCTCAGTAATATTCCATTGTATATATGACCCTCATCTTCTTTATAAGCAATATTATTTTTAAGAAGAGAAAATCTGGGCTTCAAAAGCTCCATAAAAAACTGAATATATATTTACATGTAATTTTCTTAAGATTCTCAAAGAAGCTCATAACCAAAAAAGAATTACTTTTCTATAGAGATACATCAGGAAAATAGAAAGACATCCCCAGACAAATGTCCCATGACAAGAAAAGAAATTTGATACACATGTCTACAGTGTTCCCAAATTTACAGAAAGAAAAGTTGCTGTCTTATATATGACACTGTAACCTAATTTTATAATTTTTCTAAACAGTCTGCTAGAGGTTTAGCAAATATATTTCCCTCACTTTTTATCACTCAGCTTAGATATAGCTGTTCATATGCAAAGCTCTTCTTAGCTTTTAAAAAACAATTAACTTTGGACAAGTACAGAGATTAGAATGTCTCTAAATGAAAGAAAGATTAAAACTACCTGTTGACCCACTGAGAACGCCTGGTTGTTGAACTGCTGAATAAATTCTGCGGCCATCTTGTCAGTATCATATGGGTTGGAGTCGATACTTTTTTTCTGCAGGAAATCAATCTCAATGGTCATTGTGCCAATACACTGCTTGGCTTTGTCAAAGGTATATAAGGACACTAGGGAGGAAAAAAAGGAGCATTTTTTTAAATCACAGAGATACCAAATCCTTGCTGTGCTTCAAGTAGCTAAAAGTTTCACATAAATGAATTAGAATGTGACCAAAGGGGGATTTTTCATGACGCTCATTGTAGGGATACATAAGGCACAGATATTTTTTTAAACAAAATAATAACCACTAGAGATGTTCTTCCCCCTGACTTAATTGGAACATACTGAACAGAAATCTCCTGACTTTTACCCCTCACCTGACTGTTCTCGGGAAATTACAGCTGTCCCCATATCAGTTCAGTTCAGTTCAGTTCAGTAGCTCAGTCGTGTCCGACTCTTTGTGACCCCATGAATCACGCCAGGCCTGGCAGCACGCCAGACCTCCCTGTCCATCACCAACTCCCGGAGTTCACTCAGACTCACTTCCATCAAGTCCGTGATCCAGCCATCACATCCTTGGTTGTCCCCTTCTCCTCCTGCCCCCAATCCCTCCCAGCATCAGGGTTTTTTCCAATGAGTCAACTCTTTGCATCAGGTGGCCAAAGTACTGGAGCTTCAGCTTTAGCATCATTCCTTCCAAAGAAATCCCAGGGTTGATCTCCTTCAGAATGGACTGGTTGGATAGCCTCTCTATCTTCCTCCTTCTCATTAAGCAGAGGATGAAGTGACAGAATGGGAAGTCCTGGTGGGGATGGCATACCATGCTGTTTCCAAACAAGACTTTTGCTTGACACAAGAAAGAGCTAAGGTCAGAGGTATGTGGACTCTTTTGCTTTAGCAAAGTAAGAGTGTAGGACCAAAACAAAAACCAAAACAAAACCAAAAAAACCTTTGAGAAAAAAATGTTTCCTAGAGGGGTTTCCTCCAGAGCAACTCAAGACTTTGACATTTCTTTTTTTAATACTACAAAAATATTTACTGAGCACCTATGATTTCAGGGAACCTCAGTTAAGTTTTACATGCATAACAGGACAAAGACCAGACCATCAGCTCATTTTTGTATTAACAGCACCTAATAGCATCTGTGGGCTTCCCAGGTGACTCAGTGATAAAGAATCCGCCTGCCAACGCAGAAGATGCCAGAGATGCAGGTTTAATCTCTGGTCAGGAAAATCCCAAGGAGGAGAAAATGGCAACCCACTCCAGTATTTTTGCCTGGGAAATTTCAAGGACAGAGAAGCCTGGTGGGCTACAGTTCATGGGGTCGCAAAGTTCATGGGGTCGGACATGACTGAGCACAGCAAACAAACAGTGTCAGGAGGATCTTAATATATTCATGAAGTGTTTAAATGAAACAACAGCAGCAAAACACCTATACTTTCCATACTAGTAATAAAAGAGGCAAAACAAAGGGACTCTGGAAACTGTGTTTCAATCTATTAGTAAATGGACGAATCTATAAATCACCTAACTTTCGGTGCCTTGATTTGTCACACCTATAAAATAAGACTGTGCTAGATAAATCTTTATGGTCCTTTCATGCCCAATTTCTGTTCTCAACTTATTTCTTATAGACTAGCTGAGTCTAGTCTTAAGTTATGTACAAGGATTTTTTGTAAATCCTTTGAATGAAATTGCTTGATTAATCATATTTTTGTATTTTGGTCTGCCATCATAAAGGGGACACACATATTTGATATATGTTTTCAAAAGCAAAATAACAAAGAAAGCCAGGATGGAGGGTTGGAAAATTTGCTGAAGATCAAAGATAGGCTCAAATCTCAGCTGAGAGCTTCAGAATACTCTCTGGCCTCCACTTCTGCATGTCGTGATCTTTCTGTGTACTTTCTAGGAAGTATAGATTACATTCTGAGTGATTTTCATAAGAGAGCTTAGTTGTCTCCATATAATGAAACATTTATAGGATGAATTATTAACGGAAAATAAATAAGTTGACTGACAATCTCATTTCCAGGGGTCTATCCCCAGAAGACTCTTGAACATGTGTCTAAAAAGAAAGTTACAGGGAGGTTCACTGCAGCATTATTTCTAATAGTCAAACATTTTAAAAATGCTTATCAGTCAGGAAATGATGAATAAAATGTGGCATAGTCATAATGTAGAATAATGTGTTAGCACTTAAAATTAAAATCTGATATATATTTAATAAAGATAAATGGTCCATTAAAACATAATATTGAGTGAAAAAAGTATAATTCACAAAGGGCTGCACAGTATAACACAATTTTGTGCATTAAAGACTCCAAAACAATTTAATAGCATCATGTGTGTGTGTATGCATATGTATACATATATGCATGGATATATACAGGTGTGTGAACCATTTTATACCAAGAAATTTGAATACGTTATTAAAATATCATCAATACCGACTATAGTTTTCAAATGCATCTTAATTTAAGGCCAATGTTCCTAAACAGAAAAGACCAAGTTGTTACCACTTCAAATGCTACGGCAGTACCATGGACAGTTTCACAGGCAGCACCATGGTCAGCGCCATCATCAGCCCCCAAAGGGACAGATGTCCTGAGGGTTTCAATAAGGAGCAAAGGGCCAAAAGGTTAAGAATGTTTCTCATTTTATGACCAATAGTAATTTAACATCAAAGATTAATTTATAAACAAAAAATTATAGCCAGTGCTTTGAACAGGCATTACAAAGACAGGTTCAAAAAAACATGTGTTAACTGAACATCAGTTTGCAATATTTAAAACATGGTACTTCCAGAGAGAAAACTAAATGATTCTTCTAGAAGATTCAGTCGGAAAACTAAAATCACTGACCTGACTAAAAAATTCTCCTTACAGACAGAACTCCTGTTTTAGAATCTTTGAATAAACACTCCCCTTCATACCAAACTTCCTATTCTCTTTGCCTACACCTCTACTTACACTCAGAGAAGGCAATGGCACCCCACTCCAGTACTCCTGCCTGGAAAATCCCATGGGCAGAGGAGCCTGGTAGGCTGCAGTCCATGGGGTCACTAAGAGTTGGACACAACTGAGCAACTTCACTTTCACTTTTCACTTTCATGCATTGGAGAAGGCAATGGAACCCCACTCCAGTACTCCTGCCTGGAAAATACCATGGGCAGAGAAGCCTGGTAGGCTGCAGTCCATGGGGTCGCTAAGAGTTGGACACAACTGAGCGACTTCACTTTCACTTTTCACTTTCATGCATTGGAGAAGGAAATGGCAACCCACTCCAGTGTTCTTGCCTGGAGAATCCCAGGGATGGAGGAGCCTGGTGGACTGCCGTCTATGGGGTCGCACAGAGTCAGATATGACTGAAGCGACTTAGCAGCAGCAGCAGCAGCAGCAGCAGCTACTTACACTGAAAAAGCTTTGACCTTTATGCTACATCATGACAACAATCAGGCCCCCAAACCCTTCCTTACCTCAAGCTTACTCCACCTTAGTCCCATCTGAGCACTTAAGTTTTATAATTCTGCCAATTAGGTCTGTTTGATTTGCCTTTTTAAAGAACTGATTTTACATTCAAGGTAAGCATTTCTGGCAGCAGGAGAATGCTTTAAACACAACTTAAGGCCACAAAACACATTTTTTCCTTTCATCTTTAATTTTCTTTTTCACAACAGAATTTATCTGCATTAAAAGTTAAGAACACTCATATTTAGAAAAGTAAGTTTAAGGAAATTAGAAACCTAAGCCTCATACACATCGGTCTTCTCATTAGATTTAACAAGTGTTCATTTTTATCTCTGACAGTGTCTGCAAACAGGGAACCCTGGCTTCACGCACTGACCTACTTCCCTTTGGTGCCAAACTCCTCCACTGTCTCAGCTTCGCGCTATGCTTTCAGGTGAGGAGGTGACAGTTAAGGGAATCACTTATGTCAATGTTCCCAAAAATGTGACTGATAACAACTACTTAAGGGTGATTGTTAAAAACACAGATTCATGAATTAGACTCCCCAAGGGAGGGGCCTGAGAATCTTTAAAACAAAACAAAACAAAACAGAACTCCCCAGGTATTTCTGTGAGGTAAATTTAGAAACCACTAATTCTCCAACATTCACTACTAGTTATCTGTATCTAATTTCCTTTATTTTCACCCCCAGGCAAAAAATTTTATCTTTAATCCTACTTCCACAAAGAAAAGACCAAATAAAGACAATCCCAATATTTAAGTTCCTTCTGATTCAGCGAAAAAAACAAACAATAAGTTGCCAAGTTCCTAAATGAGAAAGAGGATACTCTCTCCTTCCACTTTACCAACTTCTCTTCTCAGGGATCTTGACTACAGACTAGGCTCATAATGTGTTCCAGGCAACTGCTTTAAATAATTGCTTTCTTTCAACCAGTTTAAAGTTAATATATCTTTGAATATCTCCAAAAGCTTGGATCCAGGGATTTGAATGTGAATCTGAACATTCCCAAACTGTGGGAACAGCAAGGAGAACAAATAAAGCTATGCACAGTCCACATTGTCAGCATTACTAAGAGACAGAAAATACCACAAAACTAAAATTACTTGAAAATAGAGAAATATGTAACAAGATTAGACAAAGCTCCCACTGTGGAAAAAAAGAAAGGAAAGCAGTACATAGGGAAAATACAAACAAAAATCACCCCTCAAAAGAGAAAGTCTAATACCAAAAGCCAAAACACTATACACAGGTTTGGGACTTGTTAGTCCAAGATGCTAGGTACCCAGAATGGACCTGAAAGTAAGTAGAACTGGAAGTAGTAACATCAAAGAATCACTGGAAAGAATCAGACAAATACAGAAAGGGTAGTGCCCTTCAAGACATGGCGATAAAGGAAAGAAGACAGCAAGACAGGAAAATTAGGGATCACACAGAAACCAAAGAGAAATAAGCTATGCCAACCAACCTTTCTACCTACCCCACCTCAACATTATTAAAGAAACTGCCCTTCTCTATACTAACAGAAACGAATGCTCTTGCACTAATAATTTTGTCTACAAAGTCATGTGAAACAAAAAAAATAATAATTCCACAAAGTTACTGTCAAGAAAACATAACAAATAACAAAATATTGCATCATTTCAGCTGTCTTCTCTAAAAAGATCAACTATGAAATAGAAAATATATATAACCTTTTAAACTAAATTAACTATTCTCAAACAAGTACTTAGACATATAACAAAACATCTAAAGTCAGAAGATTAAAAAGAACAGAAATAGACAAATATTAATAAAAGAAATGCAACGAATTTATCAAACACAGGAAAGAAATCGAGGAAAAATAAAACTACTCAGAAGCGAATAATAAATTACAAAGTGTCCATGGAAGAATAGATTCAAGTTAATATTTAATAAGAAGCAGTGAATGAAGACAGAAAAACAACTAAGATAATAAAAATAAAGAATTTACAAAGAATAGAGAGAAAGCAGCTGAGATATAAGCAGATAAGGCCTAAAATACATATATAATTAGAGCCCTGGAGAAGAGAATCAAAACGATTCAGTCAGAACTAATATTTAAAACCAAAACCTAAGAAAATCTTCTGGAAATAGACAAAATTTAAATCTATACATTGAAATAAAGTATTGTATGGCGGAGTTGTTGACCCAAAATGTCCAATTCCAAGCAATATCCTAATAAGGATATTAGAATTTAAAGACAGAGTAACCCCTCAGGGCTCCCAGGCAAAAAAATCAAATTACTTATAAAGGTAAGAAAATAAGACTGGCATCAGACTTCTCAACAGTTTAATACAAAATAAGGCAATGCGATACAGTATTTTCAAGAAATTCAAGGAAAGAAAAGCCAAGAATTTTATATCCAGCCAAGGTGCCCTTAAAGGCATCAAAGACATAAATGAAAAAAGTTTGAATATCCAAGAACTTAGGAAACACTGTACTTCCTGGAAGAATCTACTAGATAGGTTTTATCCAACCAAGTAGAAACTGGCAAAAGGACTATCACGATCATTTCAGAGATTTATTGGAGAGCTGAGACTAAAACAAATGTGGGGTCATTTGTGGAAGAATAGCATGTAAATCCTGGAGGAGGGCATGGCAACCCCCTCCAGTATTCTTGCCTAGTGAATCTCCAGGGACAGAGGAGCCTGGTGGGCTACAGTCCATGACGTCGCAGAGTTGAACACGACTGAAGCAACTACGCATGGCACAGCACAGCATGTAAATACCATAGAAAGACATGAACTAACATGTACAGCATGGTGACTGGAGTTAGCAATACTGTACTGCACACTTGAATGTTGCTAATAGAGTAGACCTTACAAGTCGTTATCACAAGAAAATAATCTTGTGACAGATGTTAACTAGATTTATTGTGGTAAGCATTTCACAATGTATATAAATAGCAAATCATTATGTCAGGTGGTTCAGTTCAGTTCAGTTGTGTCCGACTCTTTGCAACCCCACAGACTGCAGCATGCCAGGCTTCCCTGTCCTTCACCAACCCTAGAGCTTACTCAAACTCATGTCCATCGAGTCGGTGATGCTATCCAACCATCTCATCCTCTGTCGTCCCCTTCCCCTCCTGCCTTCAGTCTTTCCCAGCATCAGGGTGGTGCTAGTGGTAAAGAACCTGACTGCCAATGCAGGAGACACAGAGACGAGGGTTTGATCCCTGGGTCTGGAAGATCCCCTAGAGGGGGGCAGGGCAACCCACTCCAGTATTCTTGCCTGGAGAATCCCCATGGACACAGGAGCCTGGCAGGCTCCACAGGGTTGCATGGAGTCGGACATGACTGAAGTGACTTAGCACGCATGCATACTTAAACTAATATAATGTAATATGTCAATTATATCTCAACTTTTAAAAAGTTGCTTCTTCCACTAAAAAAAAAGACTTAAAACTTGAAAAAAAAGGAAGCAATTAATTACAAAATGAGAGGAGAAAGAGGAAGGCAGAATATAAAGATTAACCACTGTACACATGAGAGTCAAATGGTATCTTTTAGAAGATATCTCTGTATTGTTTTTGTAACCTTTCCATAACATGAATTTTTTTAGGCCTTAAAAGCGACTCACACTTCATTTCCTTAACTTTGCCACAATGACTAAGAAACAATGCCAGTTTTCACTTAGTTCTTTGGTTTATGAACCACAAGTGGCTTAGTCTTGTTTTTTTTTCCTTAAGTGATAAATTGCTTTCCATATCCTTCCCTAATGAACTATGATGACTTTATAACACATTTTTAAGAGTCCATAGTTTTCTTAAGTACTGCCACCCTTTCTTCTCCTTACCCTAAACCTGATTTATCTTTTTAAACAAAGACATTCGAAAATACATCTCAGTATACTGTAAAATGGAATCACCATGTAATACCAATTATTCCTCTTTAACATAACTTCAACTTAAAAAATTTTTTCCATAGCCGTAATTTCACAGAGTCCTATTCAGCTTAATTCCAGGCAAGTCAAATAACCTCCCAGGAATTGTCCTTCACTCCTGTATTCTTCCCACTCCTTGCCTCCAAATGACATTAGAACTCTTTTCTAAAGGTAGGATTTTGATGGGTTTATTCAAGACTTCTAAGTGTGTTTGTGTAAAATCCAAAAATTTCAGCATGTGTTTCCAGGCCGCCCACTAACTGCACACTCCACCTCTCATCACTTAATACAACCCATTCAGGCAAAACCTTTCAATCAAACACACTTATGAGCAATGCCTATAATTTGCGTGCTCCCATCCCAGTGCCTTTTTTTATTTCTCATCAGAAGAGCCTTTGTTCCTACTTCATAATCATGCTCAAAACTCCAGTGCTGGAAAGATTTCTCTGGCTAATTATCCAGTCTCCACTCCTGTTCTATCTCAGCACTTTTACACAGTGCTCTTAAAGGTAATTTGTGCAAAAATTTACCTTGCACTTTTTCTGTGAGCTATGAATATATGGATGTTCCTTTCCCAGGAATACTCAGACATATAATAAGTAGACAAGAGTAAGTAACTACTTACTTTCCATTCTCATACACCTAACTGTAACATGGATGAAAAGAAAACTGCACAGATCTCTATAACTATGAGAAAATCGTAAAGAAAATCTACCTCAGATAGCTAAAAAATATACCTACCTTCTATTTCTTGCCCAATAGAAAGTCCAGCCCATTTTCGCTGTAAAACAAAAGTGGAGGGGGGGGAGACACTTAATACCACATCAAAATTAGAGAAACGAGGAAAACAGGGTTTCTGTGAATTTCATGTCCACATTCCAAGACTAAACCATGGCTGTTAAGTGTTGAACTGAACACTTACTTAACAAGATGTATCAAAAGATACATTAAAGCCTTAGCCCCCAGGTCCAATGAATGTGACAGCATTTGGAAACGGGGTCTCTGCAGATGATATGAAGGTAAGATGAGGTTACAATGAATTAAGATAGACTCTAAGCCAATATGGCTTCCTTATAAGAAAAGAGAGACACAGTCAAATGGGGAAAAAGTCATGTGACAGTGGAGGCAGGGACTGAAGTGACGCATCCACCAGTCAATGAACATCAAGACTGTCTGCTACACCAGAAGCTAAGCATGGAACAGATTTTTCCCTAGTGCCTTCAGAGAGAACACGGCCCTGCTGACACCTTGATTTCAGACTTCTGCCTCCAGAACTGTGGGAGAATAAATTTCTGTTATTTTAAGCCACCTAGTTTGTGGTACTTTGTTACAGCCGCCCTAGCGAACATATGCTATAGTTTATTTATACCTGAATATCTGTCCTCAAAATGTAGAAAGTTTGCCTTTTTACAGTGAAGCCGGCACCACTGAGTAGGATGCTCCTTTGCATAATATTTTAATGCTCCTGAAGGCCTTCGGAGTATCAGACATTTCAGATTCTAAATGTACTGTGGATAGTTATACTGTTTGATACAGTAGCACAAAAAGAAAGATGTTCAATTCATGAAAAATAAATCAGAACTCATCAGATAGGCTATAATGAAACCAAGCAGGGGTTCAAATCATTAGATGGTCATGACTACTCTTCGTGTACTAGCCAAAGAAGTGTCAGGCATTTGTGACAAGGCTTTTAGCTTCTCTCTAGGTGCCGAATGATTACAACGGCAAAAATATACAGAGGCAGGACAGATTGTGTTCAGGCAGGAATTCAGAACTGGATTGATATAGATTCAAAATGAGTACTTCCTGAAAACAGTTCAAAGAACAGTGAGAAAAATAATCTTTGGCTGAAAAACAAGTTTGTCTTCTCATCTGAACTTCGTGAACTTTGTGGTGGTGAGGGGTTAAGAAGATGCTGCGTTTTGAATACATGTAACAAGTGCTCTCCCTCCCAGCTTTCTCACCTCCTCTCCACCCTTCACTTCTCCCTTCGGTCATACTCCATCCCACTTTCGGCCAACCGGAAATGCAGAGGCACACTGCTTAAGCCCAGATTTGGGGCCACATTTAGGTTCTACACCCAGAGATAGCCTCAAGGATGATGATGATAGTATCTATCATCTGGGGTTGTTGAGAGAATTCAGTGAGGGAACACATGCAAAGCACTTAAGAGCAGCTCTTGGTCTGTATAAATGTTAGGGAAAATTCTTTTAAAAGCAGAGAGATAAAGAAAAATGGTTAGAAATCCCATTTCTGGCCAGTTGAGTCCCAAATTTAGCTCTGAGAAAGCTGGTAAGCTCTAGAACATTCCAAACCTTTGATCTATATAAACAAATGCAAAAAGCAGTTCTGATACTGCAGAGGCATCCAAAAGGGGGAAAGGGAATAGCAAATGAAGATTTCCCATAACATGTGAGGGATTCAAGAGATCTTTATCGGTTCCTTAAGGAGTTAATTCTCCTTTTGATCTCCTTCCCTAAACCTCCAGGGGTGGGAGGGCAGCAATCAACTGGCATAGTACAGGAGGTACAGGTTGCATTTGCACTGTTTAGGACTAAGGATCAGCAGCCTGAGTCAGATGACAAGGGAGGAAAGGATACAGACTAGTATGTTCCTCTATTATATATTATGTGCCTGCAAAAGTGTTAGGCAATTTCCCCTCCACAGAATCTACCAACAGCTATAAATCTAATCATAATCCTTTCACTTATTGTGGGAGCCCAGCAAGTTAGGCTGTAATTTGAAACAACAACTGTGCTTAGTCACTCAGGCATGTTCGACTCTTTGTGACTGTTTGGAATGTAGCCAGTCAGGCTCCTCTGTCCATGGGATTCTCCAGGCAAGAATACTGGCGTGGGTTCCCATTTCCTTCTCCAGGGGACCTTCCTGACTCAGGGATGGAACTCACATGCTCCTGGGTCTCCTGCACTGAAGGCAGAGTCTTTATCACTGAGCCATCAGGGAAGCCCTACTCATACCATGTTCTTTAGTCTAACATCATTGTATTTAAAAACGCTATTATTAGATGTCAATTTTAGATGTAAGTGCTATTTTTATATATTCTGTATTACCCTGAGAGCTAACATTAAAATAACTTGACACTGATAGCCAACTGATATCACTGCAGAATTAATTAGGGGGGAAAATCAAGGCAATAAAAGACAGATACGGTAAAAATTGACAATTAAGAACATATCTTTAAACTCCTTATTAACACCTAGATGGTTTTCGTCAATATGAATCAAGGCCATTATAGGGTGATACAGCTTGCTTTAAATGAATTGATTCTTCTATGACTTTCAAGATTAGAGGAGAATAAATTCACATCCTAGTTACCTGCGGTAAGCTGAATGCAATGCTCCCTGGAACCACAGATGGGTGGGTCCTCAGTGTAAATGTGTACCTGTGGTTGGGAGAGGTCCTCACAAGCACGTGCCTACAAGACAGAAACACAGTCAATACTCCATGTCAAAGGAAATAAAGAACATCAACTCTAACATGCTCATTTCCAACAGATGATGCTTGATGAGGACCGAGTGAAAACATGGCATTATATGAGTCCAGAAGAAACAGGACCACAAATTTCATTCCCACAAATTGTCAGCAATTCACAATGTTTTCTAGGCATAAGGACCACCTTGGACCAAACAGACATCAAGCAGAATCAAGACCAAGTTCAATCAGTTCTAATGAGGTGGATGACGCTGGAGCTGATTATACAGAGTGAAGTAAGCCAGAAAGAAAAACACCAATACAGTATATTTACACATATATATGGAATTTAGAATGATGGTAATGATAAACCTGTACGCAAGACAGCAAAAGAGACACAGATGTATAGAATGGCCTTTTGGACTCTGTGGGAGAGGGAGAGGGTAGGATGGGTTGGCAGAGTGGCAGTGTAACATGTGTGATATCGTAAGTGAAACGAATTGCCAGTCCAGGTTTGATGCAGGATGCTTGGGACTGATGCACGGGGATAATCCAGAGAGAGGGTGTGGGGCTTGGGGGGGAGGTGGGGGTCGGGATTGGGAGTTCATGTACACTCGTGGCTGATTCATGTCGATGTGTAGCAAAACGAATACAGTATTGTAAAGCAAAACAAACTAAAAAATAAAAATTAATTAAAGAAAAAAAAAAAGAATCCCCCCAAAAAAAGAGACCAAGTTCAAGACAGTACATGCCATCCAAAACATCAACCTCATTACATTTCCAGTTTACATAAAATTGAAGCACTGATTTACTTGATGCTAAGTAAAAACTAGATGAATTTCCTCTCCTGAGAATTATTTCACATACTAACTTGACTAAAGGAAGAAGAACCAGAGATGGAAGAGCCATGGAAATGGCAGTCCAAAAAAAGTTAGTTTTTAGGACTATTCCTTAAACCTCTTTGCAGATTTCCACAACAGGTTGAAATAATAACAGTCTATAAAATTTAAAAGGTGGTAAAAATGAAAAATTTTCATGAAATATGTCAGCTTTCATATAGATATCAATATTTACTATTTCAAAGCATTTTGTTCTAATTCACCCTGCTCAGAAGTAAACATAGCAAAAAAAATAGATGAAATATAGTTATGATAAATCTCCTATACCAAGAAACTCAGAATACTGTGTAGGAGACAGAAGCTTCAAACTCTTGTTACAGCAACACTATCTTTTTTAAAATTATCTTTTAGAATACTATAATTTTAAAAAATATTAATGGCTAACATTTCTATACATATCATTTTGTCAGTAGGACACAAGTTCCTTATAGCCACTATATTTTAAGTAACCCTATCATGTGTACAGTGAACACTTGACATGTAAAAGAATTCCATAAGCAAATTCTCACACTGATTATATATAATATATAGTCCAGTTTATATGTAGAAAGTTTTGTGTCACAGAATTTTTAGGACTGGAAAGAATGGTAATACTATCATATAATGTAGCCCTCTACTCTGAGGACAAAAACCACAAACAGCAATTCTAACTCTGTGAGACTCATGTATTTCAAAGATAGTTTTAAAAACAGAAAAAGGCTCAGCTAAAATCCCACTTCCTTCCTCATTTCCCTAACCTGCCTTCTGGTACTGCCCCTTCACGTCCTTACTTCTACCAACCTTAGAGGCACCATGGATGGCACTGAGCTTGGTAGCATGGTATTCAGAAGTTTGGGCAGTGGGTGATGTGAATGAACTGAAATAAATGACAGTGAATCGTGTTGTACAACAAAGTCTGTAAAGCAATTAACCTTCAATTAAAAATGAAATTAAAAAAAATGACCATGAAAAATGCTTGTTAAGATTCTACAGTTGTTTATCTTCCAATTTTCTTGTCTCTTGGGTTGTCAGAGTAACAATGATCAAACAGCTAATATTTGTTAAGGACCTAACTGTTCTAAGTGATTTATTTGTGTAACTCAATATTCACAAATAGCCTGAGGAAGATGGTATCATCATCCCCATTTTACAGATCAACACACTGAGGCAGAGTCAGGGTAAATAACTTACCCACAGTCACCCAGTTTGTAATAGACAGAACCAGGATCAAAACGCAGACCACCTGATTCCAGAGCCAAAAACCTAATGACTATGCTATATAATGACTCATGTAATCAGTATGCTTAGTTCTGCTAAGAAAAACCAATGGAAAATAGTTACATATAAAAAACAATGTATGACTTAGAAAACACTGTATTTACCAAAATTTGGTGCAGTAAATACACAACTCTTTTTCATCTCTTCCATTTTCCAATCCAGCAAGAGGAATTTTAAAACTTACACTCCAAGGTTTCAAAAAAAAAAAAAAAAAAGGATGACTCTTGACAAGTTTCTAAAATAGCACTTTGCAGGTAAGAAGAAAATGAAGTCAGATACTCACTGGCCAGACTGGAAATCCTTTTCATTCACAACTGCGCAGTTAGTTAAAGATAATTCATCTGTAGGACATCTTGCAGCTTGCATACTCTATAAGAATGAATGATTAAGAAAACAAAATTAAGTCATCTTTTATATTCTTAAAGAATATGTTATGCCTTCCTGTTCTCTATTTCCCATTACTTATAGTAAACACAATGTTTTTGACTCCTGGCACCCCTTCCTCCGTGGTAATAGCAAACCCTGCCTTTCAGAAACTGTTCCTTTCCCATTCCATGCGCTCCTGTGGGCCTGCCAATCACAGCACACAGGCCATCATCAGAGTCCTAATCCATCCATGGGATTTTACATAGACAGGTGCTAGAAGACAGGTACTCTCCCTTGTATCACCACCACAGGAAGAAGGACTTCTGCTCTGAAAGAATAAAACTATCACAGAGAAAGCAAAGGTGAGAAAAACCGACACCTTGAAACTCAGACCTGACAAAGAAGTTAAAGCCCTGGAGACCAGTTCTGAAAATTGGCTGAGTCAATAAATCCCCTTTTCCTCAAGCTTACTTGGGTTGGGTTTTCCATTTCTTCAAAAAATAAAAGATTCTGACTGATAAAAATGCAATGATATAAATTTGATAAAGTGTATCATGAAAAAGCATTTCTTCATAAGAGATCCCAAGTAGTATGGCCCATATCTCCTGTAGACTAATAAAAGCTGTCTTCCAAGTATCTCCCAACAAAAATAATTGCAGGTACATTTAATATAAAATGGCAATTAACTGTCCTTTTGGCCAACAGCTATGATAAAAACATTCCTTCAGACAATGTATGTAACCAATAATCTTTCCTCCATCGTCTAGGGATTCCTAGTTAGTGAAATATGACATTCGCAGTCTGTTTATGACTAACATGCTCATTCTTCAAACATCAAGCCAAAGCTGATTCTCCATAAATTTGTCTTCCAAATACAAATTTATAGAGGGAAATAAATTACTCTGCTTTGTTTTTGTCTGAAACTAAAAGGCTAGTTTCAACACAGCTATCCCAGGCCTTTCAGAGCAATGGACTCTAAAGTGGAGCATGTGCACTGAAGGGTTTGCAGGATAATCCTTTGGGGTATAATTTAGAACATGACACAAATAAGGTTTAGGTCACAAGTCTGCTTTCCGAATGAGACAGTATTTCTGCCCATAGCCACAGTCTGACCAGCCACCTGATCAAAATGTGCAGACCTTGTTTCCCACTCACCCTGAGGTCTCTCTCACCTACAAAAGCTTCCTCTTACATTCTCCTCTCTTCCCTAACTCTGAGCCCCTTGCCTAGTCAACTCCTACTCATCCCACAGTCTCTCAGCTCAGGAATTACATCTTCTAGAAGACCTTCCTAAACACCTTCCCCTCCTGAAAACACAAATGTCAAATGGAAGAATATTTTTACTTCTGTTTATACTGCATGAAAGACATAAGACTCTTAAGGACTGAGACTGTACCCTGTTCATGACTACGGTTCTCAAGGCTAAGACAGGGCTTAGACACAGTCAGTGCTCATCAAACATTTGTTGAACAGATGAACTTAGTATGTATGGATCAATACAATCTACCTTAACTGCAGAATAAACAATTCAAAGAACATTTCAAGGACATTTCAAGGTTATTCAGGAAGTGATAAATTTAATTAACACAGAACTGATACACCCAAAGTTATTTTAAAATTTACAAAATGCTAACTTAACCTTTCCCTTTGTGCACTTGCTTTCTTGTCAAAGATTTGGTGTCCTTTAAAAGAGTGAAAAAGTCTGTAGAAGTCATCTGGCTGGGTAACTGAAACAGATGCTATGAGCAAAAGGCCTCCCTACTGGAATCTAGAAGCATCTGTGTTTTTATGGCAAGCCAAGCAGGATATCTCATTTTCTCATTAGAATATAAGTCCCTATAAATAGTTGCTGTTTACTTATCACAATAACGGCAAAGGAAAATTCCACAGTTTTTCTAATACTGACCTTGCCTCTGGGAAACAATGACAAAAGCCCAGCCACAATGTCCACATAGCTACTATGAAATGAACATACTGAAACTGACAGGAAATTTTAGTTATAAGTTTAACTATTTGAGTTACTAGAACATTTAACTGTCTAAAGACTATAAAATGTTTTCCTTAATAACTTGAAATGTAAAAAATTATTAATTCATTGTTTCTCAAAAGTATGAAAATCTCCACAAACTTTTAAAGGAAACTTTAGCAGAAGTAATTATATCATTGAGCTTCCCTGGTGGCACAGATAGTAAAGAATCTGCCTGCAATGCATGGGACCCGGGCTCGATCCCTGGGTCAGGAAGATCCTCTAGAGAAGGGCATGGCAACTCACTCCAATACTCTTGCCTGGAGAATTCCATGGACAGAGGAGCCTGGAGGGCTACAGTCCACCAGGTTGCAAAGAGTCGGACACAACTGAGTGACTAATAATTACATCATTACTTATGTGAGAGCCTTTAAACTGGCTTCTTCTCGTCCAAAAAAAAAAAAAAAAAATGGGAGAGGGGTGTAACCAGGACTCCTCTGGACAACACTGCAGTTTTTCAAATTTAAATAACATACTTTCATCCAAAGGTTTGCTTTAAAAATTAGATTTTTAAGTATATGCTTTATTTTTTACTGAAGAATTAGCAGGGCAAAATTAAAAAGGAAAAAAAAAAAAAGCATGCAGTACCTGATTAAAAGACCTCATTACAAATAACTGCAACACTCATGAACCCACTGGTCTTCTCTGTGATGCTTCAGGCCTAGGTTACATGTCTCCAGAGACAAATTCCTCCACAGGAAAGGGAAGTAGGACAACCTATATGAACCTGCTCCAGAGCCAGCTCAACTAACAAGTCTCGCTCAACTATGTGTTTCCTGAAAAACAACATTTTAGAAATGTACTGTGCAATAAAATAACCACTAGATATGTTATTAAAATTAAAGCTAGTTAAAATTTTAAAACTCAGTTCTACAGGTGCACCAGTCCCATTTCAAGAGCCACATGTGGCTATTAGGGATCACTGCAGACAGTTTCACTGGACATTGCTAGTCTAAAGCAGTGTGAGAAAGGCCATCAGTAATATGTCTTCAGGCCTACGGAATCACTCTGCTATGACTCCTGAAATAATAATTTCTATTAAAATTCTGAAGTTCTGTGGGACTAGAAGTGATAGGTAGAAATAAGTCAAACTTGTATGTCCTATAGTAATCTTGCGGAGAGGCTGTAAGAATACCCTTCACATTATCCATCTCAGACGAGTAACAACTTTTCACATAGATGAACCTCCTGGCATCCCGTAAGGCCTTACAATTCCTTTACAAAATTATATTGGAAAAAAAAAAGAAAAGACTTCTCACTTTGGTATTAGAAAGAAACACACACACACAAGGATTCAAACGAAACACACACACACACACACACACACACATGGGAAGATGTAAAAGCTGACAGCACTAGATACGGCAAAGATGTGACGCAGTTTCTTAAAAGGCCAACGTGCCCCAGCAGATCTATCCCTAGGTTTTAAGTCAAGAGAAACGAAAACAACGACCTGTACACAAATGTCCACAGCAACTTTATTCATAAATCAAAAATGGAAACAACACAAAGATCTGCCAACAGTTGAATGGATAAACAAACTGTGGCACACAATAGACACTACCCAGCAATTAAAAAGAAACTACGTCCTGATATACGTTAATAGCATGCGTAAACCTCAAAACATAACGCCAAGTAAAGCCAGATGCTTAAAAGAGGTCATCTTGTGTTATTTAAGCCTCATCTTAGAATCAGATGAAATCTCAGAAGAGAAAAAATTAATCTAGAATAACCATACACACACAAAATCAGTGATTGATTGGGATGGGGGTGAAATGGACAGCAAAGAAGCAAGAAGTAATTTTTTAAGATAGTTCTACGTCTTGATCATATTTTATTGTGCAGAGAGAGGTTATACCTCAATGAAGTTGAGAAATGACGGTCTGGTTTTTTTTAATGGTTGGGCAGTCTCCAATAATTCCTATTGCAAAGATGGTATAAATGTTAAAACTACAAATATAGTTTGGATACAAGGTACCTACACTCATGCAACAAAGACCTAATCAAGAGATCCAATCTCTTGCCTACTGAAAGAGAGATAGCTAGGTTTCCAGAAGACAGTTCACTTTCCAACCAGGTCTCATCTCAACTGTAGGAATCACAAACTAGGAGAATGGCCAGATCTACCTCTAGAAGGCCAGTCTAAGGTTACTGACCATACTGGCCTGCTAGTCCTGGGCACAGAATGTGAAAAGAGGAAGTATAAAACCTACACTCCTGTGTATGTCTCATATTAAGATTGGCAATTCTTCCTCCAGAGAAGAGTTAAGACTTTTTTTTCCCCTCTGTAATAATTCCTCCTTAAGAGGCAAGAAATCTGATCTAAAGTTCTACTCTCCCCCTGGACAGGAACAGAAACATGAGGACATGGGAAAAAATCCACACTACCCAAACATACACAAGAGGATTAAAGGAGATACTATGATTTACCTGGTACAGAGTAAATATTCAATAAATCTCAGCTATTATTATTATGACTGTCACAGAGATATGCAATAATTGTTTGCAATAGAAAAAAAATTCACAACCTAAAGCTAAATAAATGCTGTGAATAGCACCATGGTTAAAAGCATTACAAGTATGCAGCAATGTAAAAGGTCAAGGTACCTCTGTACGTACTGACAAGGGGAATATCCACAATATAGTGCTAAGTTTTAAAAAAGGTATAAAACAGTATTATCAAATAGTATGTAGAGTATGGTTTTTAATTAAAAAAGACATAGTAAATTGTTAACAGCAGTTATCATTGAGGTGAAACAAGAAGGTGTAAGTGAAACATCTTCATTTTTCAGAGTTCTGAATGGTTGGAACTATTTTTACAATAAATAACCCTTATCTTGGGAAAATAATTTTAAATATAGAGAACTTTTATGTACAAAGTCGTCCTCTATGGCACTACTTTACAGTGATGAATTAGAAGCAAATTAAACTATTTCAAAATGATAGCTATGTAAACTAAAACATGTCTACTTCATATATCCTCATAATATTCAAATCACAGAATAGTATACATATATGTGTGTGTATGTGCACACACACACACGTATATAAATTTTACTTTACAGTTTGATATTTTTAAGTATAGCAAAGCAATTAAATAAAAACACATCACAATGTAAAAACAACTGTGACTAGAAAATGGGGCTATAAGTGATTTAATTAATTTTCCTCTTTTCTGCATTTTCCAACTTAAAAAATAAATAGGTGTTACTTTACTAGCCAAATTAAAAGTTTTGTATTAAAGTTAATTGATGGTATATTTCATTTCAGATCTTTGTTTCTGCACAAACAGTGATGACCTCACACTTTAGAAAAATAACTGTAAGGATACTGTCATTATTCATGAAAATATAAGACAAGGCCTCATAATTTGCTGATTGTGTTTTTTCTTCATAATTAAACCATGTGGTTAAATCTAGTTTTGACTACAGTGTGACAAGGATTTTTGTCCATAAATTAAGAAAACATACTTTTTATTAATAAGCTCAGTAAGAAATTATAAAATATGCTCTGAAGCACAGAATCTTTTGATAAATATACAAAGAGTTAAAATTTTGTTTATACTGGGTGGATTAACCAATGATTCTGCATTAAAATGAACACCAAATCATAAACTAGTTAACTGAGTCCTTGGCTTTGTGAATAATTTCCTCTCCATGACTGCATTAATTTGGGAAAGTTCATTAATGCCTCAAAATATATTACTTTAAAATTTGGAGAAGTACCTGGAACAATATAACAGGTGCTCAATAAATATTTGTGGAATTAAAAAAAAAGTTTGAGAAATATTTCTAGAAAGTTAATCAATATAAGATCCATATGAAGAAAACCAACAGAAGCACATACTGTAAGGATATCATCAACTCCAAATTAACCTATATATTTAATGTAATTATAAGAAAATCCCAATGGGACTTTAGCAAACTCAATCTAAACTGTAACTGGCAAAGTAAATGCAGTAGGCAAAATGAGAGGGGAACGAAATCTTTTCTAATTTGTGAAAGCAGCCAAGCAAAATTTCAGAAAGAATGAGACTGGCCCTACTAGACATACCATACACAGTAATTAAACCAATGTAGTGGAATTCCCTGGCAGTCCAGGGGTTAGGATTCTGTGCTTTCACTGAGAGCTTGGGTTCCCTCCCTGGTTAGGAAACTAAGATCCCACAAGCTGCCTGGTACAGTTCAAAAAAAAAAAAAGCACACACAAAAATATATAGTACTAGTATAGAAACAGTTCAATGACATAGAAAAAGCAATCCAGAAACAGAACCAGGCAAGAACAGGTAAAATTTAGAAACAGTAGAGGAAAGCTGAACTATTCAATAAAAGGCACTGAGACAACTGATTATCCACTTGGCGGCTGGCATGGGGGCGGCAGTGTCAATAATAATAGCTAATGTGTTTTGAGAGCTTATTTCATGCGAGGCCTGTTTTAAAAGCTTTACACACCTGCAAACACCCTAGCTCACAATCCTCTTTCCTGCTGCCAAAATCTAAGAACATTATTTGCCTCACTCTAGCTAACATTTTTGTTTTCTCGTAACACAAGAATATTACTTCTCTCTAAATGATTTTTTAAACATGACTCATTCTGAATTTTGTATACTTAGAAGAGGGGAAAAAAAGTCTAATTTTTAGGTGAATAAACTAAAAGATTGTGTTTTAATCCCACAGCTACCTCTAATTTGACTCAAGTACATAATGGAGCTCTATTTGGTCCCATTCAAGGATCACAGCATCCTATTCTCAACCTTACAGAAGCATCTTAAGGCATACATCTCAAATGTATAAGGAGATAGAAACCCTCACTTCAGTGGTTTTTAGTATATCCGTTATGCCATGTAATCACCACTCTCTAATTCCAGGACACTTCCAGCCCTCCAGAAAGAAACCCTGTACCCATTATCAGTTAGTCCCAATGCTCGCCTCCCTCATCCCTTGGCAACCACTGATCTATTTTCTATCTCTATGGACGTGCCTATTCTGAACATTTCATATAAATAGAATCGTACAATCTGTCATCTTTGTGACTGGCTTCTTTCACTCAGCATAACGTTCTCAAGATCATCGAGGCTGCTGCTCGTGACAGCACACCATTCCTTTCCAGGGCTGGATCGTGTTTCATCGTATGGGTAACCCACATTTGTTTTATCCATATTAGCTGATAGAAGTTTCCACTTTTTGGCTATTACGAACAATGCTGCTATGAACATTCATGTACAAGTTTATCGATGAACATACATTTTCAATCACTTGCTGGACTTGCTGGATCATTCTATGTTTAACTTTTTGAAGAACTGTCAAACTGTTTCCCACAATGGTTGCACCATTTCACATTCCCACCAGCAGT
Organism: Aepyceros melampus; assembly: GCA_006408695.1. Classification (NCBI taxonomy): domain Eukaryota; kingdom Metazoa; phylum Chordata; class Mammalia; order Artiodactyla; family Bovidae; genus Aepyceros; species Aepyceros melampus. Next base: position 309,363 of record SJXQ01010743.1, read on the forward strand.
ATATGAGGGTCCCGAATTCTCTACATCGTCACCTTTTCTAAACTATAGCCATCCCAATGGGTGTGAGGTAGTATTTCACTGTGGTTTTGATTTTTATTTTCTAACGCCTATGATGGTGAACAGATTATCTTTCATGTGCTTGTTGGTTATTTTCACATATTTTTTGGAGAAATATTATTCAAATCCTCTGCCCATTTAAAAATCAGGTTTTCTTTTTATTATTGAATTGTAATGGTTCTTTATACGTTCTGGATGCTAGACTTTTATCAGACATATGATTATTAAATATTTTCTCACATTTTGTGGGCTCTCTCTTCATGTCTTGGTAGTGTCCCTTGATATATGAAAATTTTAAATTTTGATGAAGTTCAATTTATCTAAAAAAAACCACTCTCTTCTTTCTACCACCAGAGACAGAAATCAAACAGACGAGTTTAGCTGAAAATTTTATACAAATGGAATCACTTCAGGATTCGTGCCTGGAGTATCCCACGGACAAAAGAGCCTGGTGGGCTACAGTCCACAGGGTCGCAGAGTTGGACACGACTGAAGCAACTTAGCATACCACATATTATTCCAGGTCTGACTTCTACCCTTCAATATTATGATTACAAGACTCATCCAAGTTTTGGCATGTAGCAATAGCTCATTTTCCTTGCTTTTTATAGTGTATAATTATATGAATATGTCACTACTATTTATCCATGAGTTGTTTCCAGTTTTTAATCATGAATGCTGTTGCTAACAATATGTTCATACATGTCTTTTGAATAACATGCCTATGCATTTCTATTGGATATCTATACTATTTATATATATACACACACACACACGTGTGTATACACACATATACACACGTACACACACACTCCCCTACCCCTACCCTCTCCAGTAGAACGGCTGGATCACAGGCGTACATGCACATGTTCAGCTTTATGGGAATTTTGCCTAAGGTATACACTGTGGTGTTCTGATACGAGTATACCTTTGTAATAATTACAGTAATAAGCTAATTAACAGACCCATCACCTCACAGAGTTACCACTTTGTGTGTGTGGAAAGAACACTTAAAATTTACTGTCTTAGCAAATCTCAAGAATACAATATTTTTAAAATTAACTTAGTTACTATGCTATCTAGTATTTCAAGGTCAGTCAGGGGACTTGATTCTTGATATTGCAGGAAATAATTTGTGTTTCTTAAATGTTTGAAAATTGGATATAGGTGAAGGTATTAAAGGAAAGACAATTCAATAACCCTGAAATCTAGAAATAACAAGGTTGAGTATACATTTGGAAGGAAATCTGGGGGGGAATCGTCAACAATTTGTAAGAAATTGAATCCAAGAGCTTATAATCCTAAATCAATGGTCCTCAACTTAAGCATTCACCAGAATCACCTACAGAACTCTTAAGGGATTGAAAGGGCCCCGCCCCCAGAGTTTCTAATTTAATCAAGGTCGGGGGCAGAATCTGTACCTCTAATAAGTTCTCAGGTGATGCTCATTATTAGCTGGTTTACAGATTCTACTTTGAGAATCAATGCACTAAGAGAAGAAAACTTAAAAAAAAAAAAAGGTTCATTTCCTTCAATAGAAGAGAATATAGGAAAGAAGGCTTCAATAATGCTTTTGGTCCATTTCATCCTTTACTTTGATAAAAGTTTATAATTAACTTTATTTTGATGCTTGATAAGTAGTAAACTGATTCAAAGTCCATATAAACAAAAAACTTTGACTTCATAAATAAAGATCAAGAAAAAGGACTGTATTGGAGGCCAGCAGCTCTTTAAAATTAGATCTATGCTATATTACTAATGACTTGGATAACAAAATAAACAAGAGTATTCAGTAGCCTGGCAGAGAACATAACATTAAAATACAACTACACACCTTGTCCAAAATTATAATCTACTAGGTTAATCAGTGGAGAAGGCAATGGCATCCCACTCCAGTACTCTTGCCTGGAAAATCCCATGGACAGAGGAGCCTGGTGGGCTGCAGTCCATGGGGTCACTGAGGATCAGACACAACTGAGTGACTTCACTTTCATGCATTGGAGAAGGAAATGGCAACCCACTCCAGTGTTCTTGCCTGGAGAATCCCAGGGACAGGGGAGCCTAGTGGGCTGCTGTCTATGGGGTCCACAGAGTCGGACATGACTGAAGTGACTTAGCAGCAGCAGGTTAATCAGAAATAGTCATTCATCCATTCAACAATCATTCCATGCCAGGCTCTGTTCTAAACAGTGAGATCTAAGTTTGCTATCATCTCACAAAATTTTGTCAGTACTATTCTCCAGGAGAAAAGTAACTAGGATAACTGAAATGTTTTAATCTCCTAAAAACTGATATTTTTGGAAGACCCAGAATTAGTGATAATTTCTAGTTTTATTGTTTGTCTAAGTAAGAAAATGTTTGTTCATACGCACATAACGCTAAAAACCACTTTACACTAAAAAAAAAAAATCCACAAGTGATGGAAATTCCCTGGCAGTCCAATGATAAGGACTCCTCACTTTCACTGCTCAGGGCACAGGTTCAACTCCTGATGGGGGAACAAAGATGCCGCAAGTTGCTTGGCCAAAAAATAACAATAATAATTTTTAAATTAAAATAAAAAGTGAATGCCGGATTTCAAAAATGACAACATATTTGTTACTTTAATAATCTTCCTATTTTCTCTTACCAAAGATCTACATGCTGCTGCTAAGTCGCTTCAGTCGTGTCCGACTCTGTGCGACCCCATAGACGGCAGCCCACCAGGCTCCCCCTTCCCTGGGATTCTCCAGGCAAGAACACTGGAGTGGGTTGCCATTTCCTTTTCCAATGCATGAAAGTGAAAAGTGAAAGTGAAGACGCTCAGTCGTGTCCAACCCTCAGCGACCCCATGGTACCTAGTGCAAAATACATTAGAACTTAACACTTCATTCCGAATTTAGCAAAGGACCAAAACACTCTGCATTACTCATAAACAGCTGATGCTAATTCACTTGATTTCAAATCTATAGAGCACAAAGTTGCAATAAATTATCAGCACTGTTTGGCTTCATGGTTTATAAAAAGGAAGGAAAGAGGAAGAGAGAGAGGAAAGAAATCAGCTTATTAGCTTCTTAGAGTAATTCAGCTCAGTTTTACTGAAATGATCTTTATATCTGCTCCTGTGGATATAAGGAAAAAAAATAAGTCAAAATCAATGGCAATAAACTTAAACATAAGACAATTTAAAGGAGGAGAGACTGAGTTGCTCCTAAAATTCATATGGAAAAGGGCCAAGAAATGCCAAATGAAGAAAAATGAGCAGCTAACCCTTCCAGACAGCAAGAATAATTTTTAAGCTATGGCGAGTAAGACACTGATAGTGGTGCGCATACAGACAAACAGAACAATGAAACAGAAAAGAGTTCAGACTTAGACTGGATATAAAACAGGTAGCATTACAGTAGATCAGCGGGAGAAAGGCTGGACTCAACACGTGATGCTGAGACAGCTGGTTATATACATGGGAAAGATAAAAGTAGCTTAATTCACAGCAAACACAAAAATGAATTCCCGATGAATCAAACACCAAAATATGAAAAGCAAACCATTAAACCTTTTCAAAGAAAATCTTTCTGACTTCAAAGTGGGGAAAGATCCTAAAACATATAAGCACACTCATACACAGAGGTTAAAAATGGGTAGTTATAACTACAATAAAATTTAAATCTAAAACTCTATATACACGAAAAGATCATCACTAAACAGCTCAACAACAACAAAAATGGGCAAAGGATACGCAAAGGTAATTCACAGAAGAGGAAACTCCAATGATCAACATGAAAAATGCTCAACCTCACTAGTAATTAGGGAAAATTGCAAATTTAAACAACAGTATTATTTTATACCTACCATATTGTAAAAATTAAAATATCTCAATATTGAAGTGCTGGAGAGGACATGAGGAACAGGCAATGATACACTGCTGGTGAGAACACAAACTTGTATGACTAGGTAAAGATAAAGGTAACTGATTACCCAGCAATTCTGTGTAGCAGTTCTACAGAGTGTAGATCCATGTCTCTAGACATATCCTAAAGAAATTCAACATACATATGCAAGGAGACATAGACAAAAAAATATGTATTTCTGTATGTATGAGTGTTTTCTTCTCTGCATACCAGAAGAAATAAAATTTGAAAACCACCTAATTGTCCTCTAAGAAAACAGATAACTGTGGTATATTTACAAAATAAGACTACTACACAATAAACAGAATTACCTAACTCTACATAATTCCAACATGACAATCTCAAATGAAAACATTCAGGTTGCAGAAGGAGATATACAATATAACACCATTATATACATTTTTAAAACACACCAAACAATATGTTGGTTAGGGACACAAACCTCCATAGACGTGAACAGAAAGGATTTATATCAGCTTTAGGCTAGTGGTTATTTCTGGGGGATTAAAAGATATAAAGCAAATATCACAATTTGTAAATGCTTTTACAATCTGGGCACTGAGCACATGGATATAGGTATATATTATTTGCTGTACTTTTCAGCATACTTGAAATCTCTTAAGATAGATACGACTTATTCTTGTTTAAAATGCACAGAGCTAGAAATAGTTACAGTCACACAAGGACTATCTAGCTTGCATCATAAAAAAAATCAATAGGAAATCATGAGTTTGAATCACTAGGAAATTGAAGGCAATGTAAGGTGGGTCTCAGAGCCCATTCAAGGGCATTAACACTGAAGCATGATCAAGGACCTCATTATGAGACTTTTCCCTGATACACTATAACCAGAGTATGGACCCTTCAGAATAGCATTACAGCAAGCACCTAGTGCACTGCCAATACAGCTGTTTCCAAGAGTTCACTGTTCCACCAATGCAAGAATTTCCAACAGTAAAACAATATACCTTCACCTTACACCTTTGCACTCTGACTTAAATAAAGAATACCTTAACCATCAATTCCTCTGGGTTTCAGAAAGAAGCTATCTGATAGTGCTGTAAAGAGTTCAATTCTGTTTTCTAAAATGCACTGCCTTCGAAGATACTTAATAAAATCACAAGAGTGACACACAAAAACAGTAACTATTGCATACAAGATTGCAAAAAGATGATATGCTTTGGACTGCAAAACTCTGACTCAGAAATGGAACTATGAGACATTTTAAATTATTTGTTTTGACTTGTGGTACTGCCCATGAATGTCCCTAATTTACCACCGTGTTCCAATCTGAAGGTTGGTTTTTGGTAAAGATGTCATTCACCCATAAAAATGTTATCAATGGTTAGGTTTCTGGACTAGACTACAGGAGCTTTTTCAATATGCTAGCCTGACCCAGACCATCAGCCAGATGAGGTAAATTTCACTTCTAACATCTTTCTAAACCCTTTTCAACACCTAAGAGTGTTCCCTCCCTTTGATTCCTATTTAACATCATCTTGCTTCTATTTCTTAAAACAAATTACCTCCACTAGTTTTAAAGATTTATGAAGAAAACAATCCATTGGTTTTATTCTCCTTAATGCATATATATTTTCAGAAGGGGACTGCTAAATCTCCAATACGTGAGATGTCTAGTAATTTTAAAAGATAAGAGTACAGGGGACTTCCCTGGTGGTCCAGAGTCTAAGACTCGGTGCTCCCAAAGCAGGGGGCCCGAGTTCGATCCCCGGCCAGGGAACTAGATCCCACAAGTGGCAACTAAAAGCTCCTGCATGCCACAGTTAAAACTCGGTTCAGCTAAATAAATAAATAAAATCTAAAAAAAAAGAAAAAGAGTACAAAAGAGTTCAAGCAATGTGGAAAGCCTGTCTTCCTCCCTTTCCTTTTTCTTCAGGAGCGGTTTGAGTGGTAGTTTAAGGGACCTGGCACGCAACACCAGAGGAACTTCACTAAGGAGCCTCTCCCTACCTAGAGTCAGCTCTCCTTAGCTATGAAGGCTACATTTCAGATTCTTTTCTCTGCTTCTCATTCCATGATTCCAGAGCAGTTGCAGCATGAGAGTTCTGAAAATCAGTGTCGGGGCCGGAGGCAGTGGCAGCCATCTGTACATGGAGGTCATTTATAAGAGTCTACAGTCAATGTCAGTAATAAGAATTACAACGTTAGCATCCTGATTCATTACGAGCAAAAATTTAAAAGAGCTGAGAAAATCATTACCTAATTGAATCTTTCAAAAAGCCAAAAGGAACCAGATATGTTTAAATTGATATTATAAAATGTACCAACTTGTCATTCCATATTTTTCTCATATAACAAATACACTAAAACAAAAAAGACAAAAATTATTTTCTTTCAGGTTCTTTATTTTTAAGATTAGGGGCTTCAAAGTAATTTAGGGATTAACCAAGTTCTGATGACCTTGGAGCTATATATTGAATAACATCACACGGTTTATTTTTCAGTTTCCCAGATGGACCAAATATGATGCGTTCTTTTTTGGACAACAAAAGAAAAGGAAAAGAAATACAGATTACTAATGCTATCATCAGCAACAGTGATACAACAAATCTTCAGGAATAGAGCGAACATAAATACCGTTTACAAGATGATGTCAGAATGCCAAAATTAACTAAACCAACCCAAAGCAGTAATAACTCAAGATAGCTTTTCTCCCACAAAGAGGAAATACAGAACCCATTTTAAGAGAATTACAAGGCTCACCCTATTTGTTAAACATGGAAGGGTAGTTGTTAGTTATGGCTACAGGAAGAGAAGACAAGACAATCTGAGATGGGCCAGAGGGGTTCAGATTTTCCAAAAGGTAGGAGGTAATTTTACAAAATTAAACTTTGACAGAGGCTCTAAAATGTGTTTTAGGTAAGAAGGTAAATCTACTCTTTATACCCTGTCAACTAAATTGGGGAACTGACCTGAGTTCAAATCCTAACCTTGCTTCTTGCCAGCTGTGAACCTGCAAGTTACTATGCCCCTCTCTCGGAGTAAAACAAAGTTAATACCATTTACGTTGCAGGGAGGTTTTGTCCGGATTCACGGAGAAGGCAATGGCAACCCATTCCAGTACTCTTGCCTGGAAAATCCCATGGACAGAGGAGCCTGGTAGGCTGCATGCAGTCCATGGGGTCTCGAACAGTTGGACACAACTGAGTGACTTCACTTTCACTTTTCACTTTCATGCATTGGAGAAGGAAATGGCAACCCACTCCAGTGTTCTTGCCTGGAGAATCCCAGGGAAGGGGGAGCCTGTTGGGCTGCTGTCTATGGCGTCACACAGAGTTGAACACGCTGAAGCAACTTAGCAGCAGCAGTTTGTCCGGATTAAATGAGATACATCTGTAGTTAAGCAATGGTACCTGAAGTGTACTGATATGTGCCAGCCTAGAAGAGGGTCTCTAGCAGCATGCCAAAGGCCTGCTTCTGACCCCGTCGTATCCTACCTTTTATCAATGACTAAAATGGAAACACAGAAGGCAGCGTTATTAAACCTATGGATCTTCAGATGAAAAAACACTGGAACAGAGCACCACTATGTTGCATAAAATGAAAGAATCAAAGAAACCTTCAACAGGTAGCAGAAACGAACCCCAAAAAAGTGAACTGCAAAGGGGATAAATGTAAGGTCTCACACTTAGGTTCAATAAAACAACTGCTCAATACCTAGAATGTAGGGGTATGGGGGGGTGCTGATTTTAAAAGAACACTGGAGCTATAACTGATTTTAAGTTCAGTATGGGTGGGCCAGGCTTCCCAGGTGGCTCAATGGTAAAGAATCTGCCCACCAATACAGGAGATGTGGGTTTAATTCCTAGGTAGGGAAGATCCCCTGGAGGAGGAAATAGCAATCCACTCCAGCATTCTTGCCTGAAAAATCCCATGGACAGATGAGCCTAGTGGGTTACAGTCCATAGAGTTGCAAAGAGTCAGACACGACTGAGCACTGAGCACTCAGTATGGGCCAAGAGTGTGATTTACTGAAGAAAAAAGCAAATACAATTTTAGCCTGTATTAGTAATGGTATTGTCCAGCATGGTATTGTCCAGAATAATAGTTCAAGGACATTCTTCACTGATCACCGTATTAGACTCTTGAGCACATTTTATCAATAGAAGAAATACTGACAAAAGAGAACATTTCCAAAGGAAAGTCACCTAAATGATGAAGGATTTGGAATAGAGGACATTTGAGAAATTGAGGATGTTCAATTTACAAAAGAGAAAAATCTGAGGGAATATGTAACCTGTTTTCAAACAGCGAGGGAGCTATCCCATGAAAAAGGGAACTGTTTAGTTCTACAGTTTCAAACAGCAAAATAATATGTATAAAAATTACATGGAACCCCATACAAAAAAGACTTTTCTAATATGACACTAAAATGCGTTAGCTTTATGGCGTAGCACCCTCTATCACTACAGTATTAAGACAGAGATTAGATTCATTTCCAACAAAAATGTATTGAGCACCTTTGTCCCAGGCAGATACAAAGCACTGACGATGACAGTAAATATAAATCTGATACGGTCTCTGCTTTCGTGGAGAGTAAAGTCTAGCAGCGGAGGCAAATAATCATGCTAAAAAGTTTTAAATGACAGATAAATCTCTAAGGAAAGGAACACAGTTCTTCAAGAATATATGGAGAGTGGGGTTTGGGGGAGAATGGATACATGTATGTGTATGGCTGAGTCCCTTTGCTGTCCACCTGAAACTATCACAACATTGTTAACAGGCTATACTCCAATATAAAATAAAAAGTTTAAAGAGAGACAGAAGAGCATATTAACACAGGATCTGACTTGGTATGGGATCAGAACAGGCCTCCCTTGAGTAGCTGAGTGATCTGTGAGTAGGAGGTAAACGGTTGGGAGCAGATCATAAAGGAAGGAAACAGCACACGCAAAGTCCTTGTGGTAAGAGGTTCAAGGATTGGAAAGGCTTATATAACCCAAGCACAGAGAGTAAGGCGGTGAGTGGAGATGCAGGAGCAGAGCCACAGAGGGTCTTAAGGCCCAGTTAAGGATTCAGTCTTCTCCCAAAAGTAATGAGATGCTACTAAAGGGGGGATTGAGCAGCAGTGTGCATGGGAGAGAATAATCAGTGTGGCGGGCGGCATAAGGAGACCACATGGGAGCTTCCTGCAGTAGTCCAGGCCAGAAATGACAGTGCTTCGGGAAAAGCAGATGGAAATGAAGATGTAAAGAGGTGGACGGATAGACTGGAGAGATTTTTCAGGACATTAAAATGACAGAACCCATGTAATTAGTCCAGTGGTTGTTTGGATACGGTTTAAAGCAGCAATGCCCAAGCCAGATTCTTTGGTTCTAACAATTAATTCCTTTTTTTCGGGGGGGGGGGGGCATGGGGCAGGGACAGAACTCAGTGATGAATTTTACTTGGAGACAGAGGATATGGTGATGGAGAATTATAAGGAATGACCCACTCCCCATCCGCCAGGCTTCTAACCTATATAGGTGGATGGATTGTGATGGCATTCACTGATATAGGAAACTGTAAAAATATTAGGTGGGATAAGACCATGGGTTTATTTGAACAAGATGAGTGTGAGGTCTCTTGGTTTTAAATAGTTTGGCATATTGATCCGGAATTTAAAGAACAGGTCTGTACTGGGAGTAAAATAGTGAGTATCACCCGGCATATAGACAGTAGTTGGAACTGGCCTTAGAAGAGGCTGCCTAGGGAGAAAGCACAGACTGAGGACACAGCCCTGAGGAGCATCTGCATTGAATAACAGAGCAGAGGAGGGTGAGTCTGCAAAAGAGTGGTCCGACTAAAAACTGGAGGGAGGCTGAAGCCAAGGGAAGAGCGTTTTCCACGAAGGAGGCAACGGTCAACAATGTCAAAGGCTGTTGAGACATCCAGCAAGACAAGGAATGAAAAACATCAATTAAGTTTAGAGGCATGTTTCACTGGGATGACGGGACCAGAAATCAGACTGCAGTGGGTTGAGGAATGAGTGGGAGGAAGGCAAATGGGAGACAAATACATGAGACAATTCTTATCAAGATTCCTGGCTGTAGGGTGGGAAGAGAAAAGGTGACAGCTGTGGGGGTGGAGGGAGAGTTTGTTTCAAGATGGAAAAAGCCTGAGTTTGTTCTTAAAAGGGAGCAGGTGAATACACAGGAATGGGGTTCCTTAGAAGATGGGGAGAGACAGGCTCTGAAGCACAGGTGGAGGGAGTTGTTGTTGTGGAGGAAGTAGCTGCAGATAAAAGATAAGCCTGTGGGGAAAAGATTAGAAAGAGGCCTAATTAAATGACCTTTAAGGTCTCTTCTCACTCTAGAATCTCCTGACTTAAACTGTGTTCAGGGAGTCTATCTGCGTGTATGCATAACCTATCAAACTTATTCAAATATTCCAGTAGAAATAAATCAGTCAAGCACATCCATATCCCCTAATGACGCAGTTAACGTCCCCAGGTTTATGACCAGTAATCTCTAGGCAGGATCCATCCCTCAGAGAGGTTTTTGCTCAACGCACACTGCAGTACAGCACAGAACCAGTCCTATCTCCCGTAGCCAAACCCAGACTACACCGCGATCTCAGAGGCTAAAGGAGGAAGTAAAATTTAAAACCCTGAAACTACAACATACCCTGCTGCATGCAAAACGACTGTCATTCATAAAAGCAAAACGCGACACCTCAAATCCATCCCCACTCCAAGCTCAAGGCATTTCTGCCTGAGCCGGCAGTGACACGTCCCCCTGATGGCCGAGGGTTAACAGCCAAAGTCATTTGCAACCCCTTCCTCCTCTTCCGAGACCTCTGATTGTGAACAACCAGGGATGGGGTTCCTAATGGTCCCTGTCACAGCCCTTGACCCAGTGGAGCGGACAGATGCCCCGCAGTTGTTCCAGAGAAGGCACCTAAGAAGCCCTCCACGTAAAAGGGTGCGGAGAAACCCCTCGAGCCCTCCGACCCGGGCTGGGACGGCCACGAGCCTGCGGCTACCCTGAGAAGCTCGAGGGACAAGCCCCCAGGGATGGAACGGGAGAATTAAAGGAGACCCAGGAGACCTGGGTTGCGAGGGGGTCTCCTCCCCTCGAGCTTCCTAAGGGGGAAGGAGTTTCTGAAGAGGGCTAATCCCCTGCCACCACTCCCCACTTCCCACCTTCTCTGGCCTGCCGCCCCCTCCAACACCCCATTTGCTCAGGCTCACTCCCCTCCCCTGAGGCCGCTGGACCTCCCGTTGCCCGCGAGCCTGGCACCCCCGCCTCGAGCCGCGGCTCCCGGGCCGGCACTCACCCGGCCCGCCATCTTCGCGGACACGTCCGGCTCCGCCGCTGCAGCTCGGCGCTAGGCAGAGCCCGCCCCCGCCGCGCGCGCGCCCGCCGCCCGCCCTCGCGCAGGCGCGCAGCCGC
>SJXQ01010743.1:321243-370556 GCA_006408695.1 Aepyceros melampus
CGCGCGCCCGGCCGCGTCCCCGGCGCCCGCGCCCCCGCTCCGCCGGACGCGCGCGGGCTCGGCGGCTGTCAGGGGCGGGCGGGGCGCCATTTTGAACTGCCGGGGGCGGTGGGGGCCAGTGACTGTCCATCGAGCACGAGTCTGCTGGTGACTTTCTGCAGGGCTCCTTTTGCGAATCTCATCACAGCTGGCTGTTTGCCCTGGACTATGTAGCAAGGATTTTGATACTTTTAACCACTGAGCTCCTGCTTATCGCTGCCCTTTAATGGCCTTTTAACTTTGTGCTTCCAGACCCACTTGGGTGAAAATGTACAGAAGAGGCCCCAGTGCAGGTACTGGCCTTCCCCCTGGGAAGATCAGTGATGTGTAGCGGGTTCTGAGTTCAAGTTCTTTGTGAATTCAGGCTTTTCATTGTAGGCGGACTTGTTTCCTAGCACCTGGAAATGATCACCTTGGTGTTTACATTTAGTTTGTTTTGCCTGGAAAGCTCAGATTTAAGATTTCATTCAAATGTATAAGTGAATTGTGATTCTCTCGATGTCTTTATATAATTTTATTATTAAGTATGTTTATGTATGAAGGTAAGTTTATCTGTTAACCTTTTGTCATTTACCAGTGTTCATTTTAGACAGTGTAAATATGGAATTTGAATGAATTGTGCCTTAAATTCCGTCTTTTTTTTTTTAAATCTTGAACGTCTTCTGTCTACCACAACATTTCCTCAGAACAGGTAATAATAACAGCGCTCTGTAAGAGAGGTTCTCCCAAATAGGGTCTCTGATGCTTTTATTGTCTCCACTATCTTATATTTCTCTTTATATTTACACAAGACAATAAGAAATGATGTCTTAACTTTTTCACAGTTAATTAGACCACTCTGCCCCACTACCTCCCTTCATAGTTAATTAGAAGAAATAGTTTTTTCCAACTTGAGGAAAGGAAAGAATTATAAGAGCTGGCCATGCTTTAGCGACTTAGAGAACCAATAAGTGACCTGAAGATTGGGGCGGGCCGGGGCAGAGGAAAAAAATCAGGTAAGTGTCCTAAACTTTTACACTGCACCTGAGAACCAGACTTTGCTCTTGGCAAATCAGATGTTAACTAGTCATCGGACGGTCAGAGAGTTCATCAGGAAACACAGGGAACTAGTTGAATTCTGATCTATTAACCTGGAAAAACTATAAAAATAGAATAGACTGGGGAGTCAGAAGCCTTAGATTCTCGTCCTTTTCCTTGCTCTGCTACTCTCTCCCCATCTTTGAGCCCTATGTTCCTTGTTTAGGAAGTGAGAGGTATAATTCAATGAGCTTAACAGGTTGTTTTGCATTTTTTGATACTTTGAATGTATAAATCAAAGACATTTTGCCAAAATGATTACCAGATCCAAAAGATGGCATTGGCTGTCAGTACACTGATCTGATGTTATCTTCAAGGCCAGAGAATAGGCAACTGTAAACTAGATTGCTGGGTAACTAGATTGCAAGTGAAAATGTCTTCAGTCTCTCCAACAAGGAGCAATGTTTCTCATCTAGGAAAGATAGTCTTGCTGGATGCTTGGAAAGGTTCCTCTGTGTCAGCTTACAAGCATATCTACCCATGATAGGAGGTTCTTTGTATTTTCTCACAAAGGGTATCAATTCACTGGACTCGTGCACAGCTCTGCAGGGGTCCACCAAAGAAATAACAGGCAGACAGGAGCTCCTGCCCTTGAGGCGCTTAGCCTCCAGCAGGGGAGTGAGGGTTCTGAGCTATCACTCCAGGTTGTGCATGTCTGTGCATCCCATCTGCGCCTTGCTCTAATGTTCCAAGGTCATCCTAGAAACAGTGGGACTGTTGGTGATTCTGCATCACCTTCTGAGCAATCCTTGCAGTCAGGATTGATAGACAGAACACATTTTTTCTGCCCCAAATCCATTCCCCTTTTTTTCTGGTCACAGGTACCTGGGTTCATGTAGCCTCAAAAGCATTGTCAGACAAGGTACCTAGCACTCCCCTGGCCTGGGAAGGATCACAAAACCCAGGCTCAAGTCAGTCAGACACTGTCTCTCCCAAGCAACTACAGTCTTGACCATCCTGAGGACGAAAGACAGAAAAAAGCAAGAGCTGATTTATCCCAATGGTGACATCCTGAAAAGGCCATCTGCTTGATTATCTAGCCCCCTGGAATTTACCTGATTTCTTTTTTTTTTTCTTTTTTAATAAAGTACCAATCTCCATGCTAAGGGCCGGACACGACTAAGCGACTTCCCTTTCACTTTTCACTTTCATGCATTGGAGAAGGAAATGGCAACCCACTCCAGTGTTCTTGCCTGGAGAATCCCAGGGACGGGGGAGCCTGGTGGGCTGCCGTCTATGAGGTCACACAGAGACACGACTGAAGTGACTTAGCAGCAGCAATCTCTTATTTTATATTTTAATTTATTTTTATTTTTGGCTGTGCTGGGTCTTTGTTGCAGCGAGCAGGCTTTCTCTAGTTGCAGCAAGTGGAGGCTATCTTCGTTGCAGTGTTCTAGCTTCTCATTGCGATGGCTTCTCTTGTGGAGAACGGGGCTCTAGGCGCTCGGGCTTCAGTAATTGCCCCATGGCATGTGGGGTCTTCTCGGACCAGGGATTGAACATGTGTACCCTGCACTGGCAAGCAAGTTCTTAATCATGTGACCACCAGTGACCTCCCACCTGATTTCTGTCTTTGGGAAAATCTGTTTGTCTCTCTTTGTCTTGATTTCTGTGACTTAATTTGTCTTTCCTTTCCTCAAAAACAAAAAACAAACAAAATCTCCCTCAGCTTGTCACTGATCCCTGAAAGTCTTTTAATATGCTTTCCTTTCAATGAGAAACTAGGAATGACAGCTTACAATGATTAGAATTTAACCTACAATGAAAATGACTAAGGTCAATTTCTAAGGTCTAGGGGCTTTTTCAGGTGAGAGGAGGTGGGAGAGGGGACTAGGGATAGGCTCAGAGAGGAAAGGGGGACCAGGTATCGGAAGGGTGAGAAGAGAAGATGACATGCTGAAGGGCAGGTAGTACGTGCCGGGGAAAGCTCAGCTCTTGCTGATCAGCTACTCTCTGACCCACCATGATGGTTAATTTTACATATTAACTTGGCTGGGCCATGGTGCCAGATACTTGGTCAAATATTATTCTAATGTTTCCATGAGGGTATTTGGGGATGAGATCTACATTTTAAATCAGTGGACTTTGAGTAAGATAGCTCTCCATACTGTGGAGAGCTATCCACTTAAAGTGGATATCATATCCACTTAAAGAGAATTCTCCAGTGGAATGCCTTTGGACTTGAATGGCAGCTCTTTCCTGAATCTCCAGCTTTCCAGTGTCTCCCATTAGATTTTTGGACTTGCCAAACCTCCAGCATCACATGAGTCAATTTCTTAAAATAAATCTCCCTATATATACACAGCCTGTTGGTTCTGTTTCTCTGGAGAAGCCTGACTAATAAACCATGTTTCCTGCTGGTAACGAGGAAGTGATTCCAAACTCTTACGCTGTAAACTGGTATCACCCGCTGCTCCCTGATAGGTAACCAGCGTTTAGGGGTGGAGGCCCGATTCAAAGTTTTGGAGACTCCATAAATATACGTATATTTAATTTTCTGGATTTTGGTGGGGGGGGGGCGGCGCTGTGCTGGGTCTTCACTGTTGCATGGGCTTTTCTCTAGTTGTGGAGATGGGGCGCTACTCTCTAGTTGTGGTGTGAGGGCTTCTCGGTGGCTCCTCTTGTTGCTGAGCATGGGCTCTAGGATGCTCAGGCTTCAGTAGTTGCAGCACTTGGGCTCAACAGTTGAGGTTCCCAAGCTCTAGAGCACACGGGCATCATTGCTTCATGGCATGTGGGATCCTCCCGGACCAGTGATCGAAACTGTGTCTCCTGCATTGGCAGATGGATTCTTTACCACTGAGCCTCCAGGGAAGCCCCTCCATGGATATAATTCTATGTTCAAATTATGTCCAGTTAAACAACAGTTAATAATTACTTCCTTAGAATGAGACTGAGTAAGTTTCGGACATTCTGGTGGTAGCAGTGAGACTGAGTAAGTTTCGGACATTCTGGTGGTAGCAGTGATGCTAACAACTTAACTAGGGGGAAATAAACTTTTTCTGTGTTTTGAGGAATGAGAGCAATCGTGAGCTACATAAAGTGAACTGATGCTCTGTTTTCCAGTTTATTTAACAAAGAATATGATGTTTTGCTGATTTCCACATTAGTTAAGGGAAAACTAACTTTAGTCTGGAATCCTGGGGCTAAACAAATGGCACTGGGGACAGAAAGGAGTTTTCAGTCACATCAAGGGGTGGGTTTCAGAGATCTTCCAACAGGACTGTATGCAGGTGTTTCAGGGAACAGCGCTGTGCAATGTAACTGTCAGAAGCTATCTTCAGGCTGTGTGTGTGTGTGAGACAGAAGGAAGGACCTACACTGCCCCCTTGCACAAGAAAAAGATCCTTGTGAAGCAGATAAAGGTGATCTTCATAAAACCTTTGATACTCTTCCCTCTACAGCTCCTCCTTTCTTTCCCAGTACTTTCAGTATTAGTAACATAATAACATTCCTGTTTTCAGGACTATGCAATTTAAGAGAATATCTCCAGGAAAGCAATAAAGAAATCTCTAAGGGCAAAATTTCAGAGACTGTAACATCTTCATGTGGATCCAATCATAGGCCATCGGTCAGCCCCCCATGCCCTCAGTCCAGGCTTTCAGGAAGCCTTTTGAAAACTTCCTATTATGGCCCCATCATCGTCAATTTTAGGAAGATGAAGTTGCCATCTGTTTGTTTTCTGTCAGAGAAACCTACTTCTCAAAATGATAAGGCCAGAGAACAGAACAAAATGGAGAAAGAATACAGAGTTTTCAGAGAAAGGAAGACCAGCTGATGCAATGCAGCATTTTAACTGCAGTCAGGTGTTTTTTATTGCTGGTTTCTTTCTTTCTTTTTGATGAATAAGTCTTTTCTCTTTGGAGGATCAAGGACAAAAACCTAGAGTCACAAAAAATCAATTCATTCTGGAAAGTCTGAGTGGGCAGGAGAGATGATAGGATCCTCCTTGGAAAGGGATGAACGTTGCTATGGAAACCAGCCATCCTTCACTGCAAGCCCCAGTGCACTTGCCAGGCTGCCTAACCCTGGATAATAACAACATGGGTCCAGAGAGGTGCCTGCATCTCTTGGAAAAGGAATCATTCAGATACTGGGGTCTGATGGGTTTTCATGCATCTTGAAGAAAAGGAAGTTACAGTCTCCTGGGAGGAGCTGAGTTGCCTAGAACCTTAAGATGCCAGAGACCCAAGACCCACAAACCATATTGGTGTTTA
Source organism: Aepyceros melampus (assembly GCA_006408695.1). NCBI lineage: Eukaryota > Metazoa > Chordata > Mammalia > Artiodactyla > Bovidae > Aepyceros > Aepyceros melampus. The sequence goes on from SJXQ01010743.1 coordinate 326,577, forward strand.
GTACTCAGTCGTGTCCGACTCTTTTGTGAGCCCATAGACTGAAGCCCTCCAGGCTCCTCTGTTTATCAGATTTTTTTAGGCAAGAGTACTGGAGTGGATTGCCATTTCTTCTCCAGGGATCTTCCTGACCCAGGGATCGAACCCAAACTTCCTGTATTGCAGGTGGGTTCTTTACCACTGAGCCACTGGGGAAACCCCACAAATTACATTGAGGATGACTGTATTTCTCCAGAGGGCTCCTGAGAAAAACTGAAGGTGTGTCTGAAGATTTCATCTAAGGGGGAGTTTCTGGAGAGGTTTGTTTCCAGGGTAAGGAATATGTTTAGCAAGGCTTTTCAAGGGAGGGAGAAGACATCTCTTGAGCAGGATCATGACCAGAACAGAGGGATAAGTTTAGTGATACTGGGGAAAGGTGGTCCAGGAATACTGTGTTACATTTAAACTCTCTAAACTGAAATTTTTTTTATGTGAGAATTAAATGAGATAACTATCACATAGTACCTAATACATTCATGCACCTGACCCAGCAGTTATACGGCAGATGCGAACTACCACTACCAAGAGTGCTGGAACTAATACTAATAACACTATTAACCAATTTTAAAGTCTAACGGGGGTGGCATGGGGAGCTATCTCCAAATAAGATATTTCTCTGGGTGAAATTATCCTTCTGCTTCTCCCAAGAGCACTTTGTACTTTTCCATGCTGTACAAATAACATTGAAGAGAGAAGTGTATTCTATTAAGGAAAAAAACCCCACTCAACCATTACTGTCATAGCAATTTATGGAGTTGCCACAGTTTGTGCTTATTAAATTTCCCTGAGTAGCAATCATTATTTCTATAATACTTTCTTCCTAATTATCAAAATTTTGTTAAAAAGTAAGTTGAGTTTTACTTCATAAAGGTAGGACAACATTTTCTCTCAATCACTTAAAACATCACAACCTCAACTCGTGAATACAATCACTAGTAAGTTAGGTCTCTTTCCCTTCTAGCCTCTTCCCATACATTTTCTCGCAGGATTTCACTTCCCCAACCAGGGATTGAACCCAACCAGGCTATGGCAGTGAAAGTGCTGAATCCTAACCACTAGACCACCAGGGGACTTGCCCCCTACGTATTCTTATTAAAAAGAAAAAAAAAATATATATATATATATATATAGCTCTTCCTTGCCTAACAATGGGGCTATATTCCAATAAATTCATCATACATTAAAAATATCATAAGTTAAAAATGGATTTATAATAATATGCCTTGCCTACCAAACATCATAGCTTAGCCTAGCCTACTTTAAATTAAAAGATGCTTTTAATTTGAAAAGATGCTTTTAATGAAATCAAAAGAAACTTGCTCCTTGGAAGAAAAGCTATGACAAGCCTAGACAAGGTGTTAAAAGGCAGATACATCACTTTGCTGACAAAAGTCCGTATAGTCAAAGCTATGGTTTTTCCAGTAGTCATGTACAGACATGAGAATCGGACCATAAAGAAGGCTGAGCACCGAAGAATTGGTGTTTTCGAATTGTGCTGCTGGAGAAAACTCTTGAGAGTCCCTTGAGCAAGGAGATCAAACCAGTCAATCCTAAAGGAAATCAACCCTGAATATTCACTGGAAGCACTGATGCTGATATTGAAGCTCCAATACTTCGGCCACCTGATACGAAATGCTGACTCATTGGAAAAGATCCTGATGCTGGGAAAGTTTGAGGGCAGGAGAAGAAGGGGATGACAGAGGATGAGATGGTTGGATGGCATCACCGACTCAATGGACGTGAGTTTGAACAAACTCTGTGAGGTAGTGAAGGATAGGGAAGCCTGGCATGCTGCAGTCCATGAGATCAAAGAATTGGACATGACTGAGCGACTGAACAACAGCAGCTTACTTTAAACACACTCAAAATACTTACATTAGCCTACATTTGGGCAAAAACATATAACACAAAACCTGTTTTGAAATAAGGTGTTGACTATCTCATGGAATTTATTGGCTACTGCACTAGAAGTGAAAAACAGAATGGTTGTATGGGTGCAGAATGGTTTTAGGTAGACAGTTGCTTACCCTCATGAATGTGTGGCTGACCCATAGAACTTGTGAGACCTGTGGGGCTTGATGTTAGATGATTTTGCCCAAATGGATAACATATCACTGGCCCAGGAAAAGATCAAAATCCAAAATTTTAGGTATGGTTCTTCTGAATGCATACTGATTCCCTACCTTATAAAGTCAAAACATTGTCAGACCATTGTAAACTGGGGACTGCCTACTACATATATGAAACATATAGGTATGTATGGAACATATATATAAAGATATGTGTTTATATGTATCTATAAATTGTAATCCTTTAGCAATTGAGTGCCATATGGGCTAGGACACTGGAGCAACTCTTGTGAAAATAAAGCATCTTCTCCAGTTGTGAGCACTGGAGGCAAAAAGCTGCCAGCCTAAACATTCCTTCCATAGGCACAAACAGTAGGTAAAAAAATCTAATCTTTGCTATTTCATCATTTTTTCAGCTTATGATGATTCCATTCAAATAAACAAACTGAATAGTTGACGGCAAAACCACTTTACATCTTTTCTTGCAAGTTATCAGGACACAAGTTGATCATTCTTAGTACAGGAAATAAAAATATTAGTAAACATTTGGGGGAAAATAAACCAAGTAATCAAAGAACTGAAAATTAAGCAAACATATGACACTTTTTTTTGGTTATCAAATTAGAAAAGAAAACAAAGACACTAAAAACCCTCCTTTTAAAAAGAACTTAACCATCGCTTCTCGGCCTTTTGGCTAAGATCAAGTGTAAAAAGAACTTAACCAGATGATAAAGCAAGTTCGGCTTTTACTTGGTTGATGGGAATGGAAATTTGATTAATCTATTCAGAATAGTTTGGCAAGTAATATATATCAAGATCCTTAAAAACCTTAATGTTTTGATGTAGTGATTTCACTGTTGGAATTTTTTTTTTAATTAGGAAAGAATGTAGAAAGGGGAAAAAAAGATGTTCACTACAGCATAATTCATAAGAGAAAAGCTTTAAAAAATCTAAATATTGAACTATGATGAAATAAAAATTTGTAGTTCTAAGGCAATTCAAAGGAAATTTAAGCATAGAAAATTTTCTCTGCCCTTTGGCCTCCTCTCTCCCTTCACAATCTGTGGATTGTGTAGCTGCATTAAAGTAAAGCGAAAATGAAGTCACTCAGTTGTGTCTGACTCTTTGCGACCCCATGGACTGTAGGCTTCTCAGTCCATGGGATTTTCCAGGCAAAAATACTGAAGGGGTTGCCATTTCCTTCTCCAGGGGATCTTCCTGACCCAGGGATCAAACCCGGGTCTCCAGCGTAGGCAGACGCTTTACTGTCTGAGCTACCAGGGATTAGGCATGCACCAAATCTCCTTATTAACAGAAATATCTGCTCAACCATAAATAGCAACAGTCTCCTAACATCACCAAGACTATGCCTTAGAAGATAACCTTTCTACTAATTTAGTAATGGGTGACGGTGACCCATGACCTGCTACTTCCTTTGTCCATGTAAACCTGGGTTGTGTAAACTTTTAATGTCATTTAATGTACAGTCCTCTGTCTCTGTCTCAAGTATCAGGGCTTCCCTGATAGCTCAGTTGGTAAAGAATCTGCCTGCAATGCAGGGGACCCCGGTTCAATTCCTGGGTCAGGAAAATCCCCTGGAAGGGATAGGCTACTCATTCCAGTATTCTTGGGGTTCCCTTGTGGCTCAGCTGGTAAAGAATCCGGCTGCAATGTCAGAGACCTGTGTTCAATCCCTGGGTTGGGAAGATCCCCTGGAGAAGGGAAAGGCTGGCACAGGAGTGGCGGCTGCACTGTTGAGAGGAGATACCCCATGTCCAAGGTTAGGAGCGGCAGCTGAGAGGAGTTACCTCACATCTAAGGTAAGGAGCAGCGGCTGCGCTTTGCTGGAGCAGCCATAAAGAGACACTCCACCTCGAAGGTAAGAGAAACCCAAGTAAGATGGTAGGCGCTGAGAGAGGTCATCAGAGGGCAGACAGACTGAAACCACAATCACAGAAAACTAGCCAATCTGATCACATGGACCACAGCCTTGTCTGACTCAGTGAAACTAAGCCATGCTGTGTGGGGCCACCCAAGACAGACAGTTCATAGTGGAGAGGTCTGACAGAAAGTGCCCCACTGGAGAAGGGAATGGCAAACCACTTCAGTATTCTTGCCTTGAGAATCCCGTGAACAGCATGAAAAGGCAAAAAGATAGGACACTGAAAGATGAACTCCCCAGGTCAGTAGGTGCCCAATATGCTACTGGANAACAAAAATGTGAATAGAATGTAGGTACTAAAAACTTAAGTTTCTCACTGTTGGAGAAAAAAGTACAAAGAAAGGAGAAATGCTAAATAAGCACTGTTGTACTGGACTGGAAATAGCTATCAGTACTGTTTCTAATATATGTGTGTGTGTATGTGTGTATATATCTTATACACACATATGCATGTACGTACTGGCCTCCTAGCTGTGTCGCCTGAGTAGTAAGTGTTGCAGACGGATGTTAAAAGAGCAAAAGTTTGAGGAGAAACAGAATTCACATAATCTGCAAGTACCTCCTATAACTACTCAACTGAAAAAAGAACAACTGTAAATGTAGGACTCAGCGTTCACAGTAAAGAAACTCAGCAGATCTCTCTCAAGTGGTAAAGTAATCACCAGTAGTAAGAGATCCCAAGAGCATAATCCCTAAGATGCTGAATGGAGGACAACATCATTTTTGCAGTATTCGTCCCCTAAATGCATAAGTTCAGTCTAATGATGAGAAAACACTGGACAAACCCAAACTGAGAAACATTCTAGAAGATACTTAACCAGTACTTTTCAAAAGTGACATGGTCATGAAAGACTAGGAAAGTGTGAGAAATGTACATATTGAAAGAGACTTTGGAGAAATGACTAATTTCAGTGTGGGTTCCTAGACAGGATCTTGAAACAGAAAAAGGACAGTCAGTTGAAAATTTGGGGAAATTCTAACAACGGCTGTCGTTTAGTTAATAATATTATACCAATGTTAGTTTCCTATTCTTGATAATTATGTTATGGTTATGTAAGCATCAGGGGAAGAAGGTAAGAAGTATAAGGAAACTACTATTTTGCAAGTCTAAAATCAGATCAAAATAAAATTTTTTTTAAGAACAGTAAAGAAGCCTAAGCAAAGTTAGAGGAACTACACTCAGATAGAAGGAGGAAACCTGTTCCACAGAGGAAAGAATGAAAGACGGAAGGAACCCACAGAGATAGTGACACGTGGAATGGAAAACAGAAGAAAGCTAGGGGAGCTCATTTTTGCTGTCTGCTACTTCCAGGAGTTATCAGCTGCCCCTGTGTATGAACCAGTAGCACCAAACAGGAAAACATATCATTATTACACAGCTCAGAAGACCAAATGATAGCTTTAGAATGGGGGCTGCTTACCGGAATGACCACGGCACGGTTAGAAGTTTGGAACTTTCAGAGGCGAGAGGAGACAGAGACTGAGCTAACAGCTGAAGATGGCTTGCTGAGAAAGTCTCCACAAAAATCCCTAAACTACGCGGTCTGGAGAAACTGTGGTGAACACATCCATGTCCTGGAATCATGGAACACCCTAACTCACAGGGACAGGAAGAGCTCCTGTTCTCAGACTCATTCCAGATCTTGTCCAATATATCACTTCATCTGGCTATCTATCTGTGTCCTTTACCATACCCTTTATTATTAATATATAATAAACTGCTAAGTATAAAAAAAAAATCTCCTGGGAGATAGGGAAAGGGGGAATCAAATTTCTGAGAATTACAGAGACAGGTACTATGTCTGTGTTTCATTCATATTATTTAAATGTTCCAACCTTCACATTTTTTAGAAGTTCATTTGTTCATAACTTTAATAACTGGCAACACTGGGAATGACAAGATTTTAAAATAATGACATTCACTAAACTTACTGTGACAATCACTTCATGATGCATGTAAATCAAATCATTATGCTGTACACCTTAAGCTTATACAGTGCTTTATGCCAATTATATCTCAAAAAAGCTGGAGGAAAAGATAAAACTTACGACTATGGGGGGGGGAAGTGACTTGCAATATGTGCTATTTAGATATATGTTTCCTGATTTTTACATGAATTAAAGTTATATTTAACAGTGATCCTCAAAATGATAAATCATTATTTCAAAACTACCATCAACGTTGAAGCTTCACAGCCTGGTTTATACTAGATGCCAAAAATATCTTGTCATCTCTGGGGTTCTACTTCTATAAATCGACCAGAGTATTCATTAACTAATGAGTTTAAGAACCAGTGACCTATAAAGTGAATTACTAATTAGCATCTGTAAAAATGTATAATTAATATTACATAAAGTTTATACTTCACCCCACTGTTTGGAGTTGCTTTTAATTATCACGATCACATTTTGTTTTCTACAAACTGAATAGACCAGTTCTATTTCTGGGCTTTCCTGATGGCTCAGCGGTAAAGGACTTTTCCCAATGCAGGAGAGTTTAATGAGGGAGAACTGAATATCCTACAACTGTTAAATGCATTCAGGATTTTTCTCAGGACCCGGGAAAGAGAGGACTGGAAGGCAGAGATTTGCAAGGACCCTGGAAGATAAAAAGAAACACAAGACTCCATGGATAGCAGAAAAGAAAACACTGCATTTACAACAGCCATGATGCTGAGGAGTTAAAAGACTTAGAAGCATAACACTAAAGAAAGAAAGCTGAACAGAAATTATAACATGAACACTTCAAATTAAGGTGCTCATATATCACAGGGCATCTGAAAAGGTATGCTCAAGGCACAGGAAAGCAAATATAAGCACGGCAGACATAAACAGGATAAACAAGCACAGCATAGAAGAATGAGAATTTACATTTTTGGAATGAAAATAAGTATGCTATTACAAAATCTAAAACAAAATTCACTTGAATAAAATACATACAAGCCGTCTAAGAAAGTTCTTGAATTTTTATGATGAAATACGAGTCTCCAAAGAACTACCTGAAGAGTTAGTCTTTGTAGATTACGTTAGTGAAAAAGGTGGAGAAGTACTATAAATAATTCTGAAGGAGTTTTGCTGGACCTCACGGATAATGCTAGTGAGGCAGGTAGCAGAAAATTGAGGGCAATCAGTAGCAAAACCGGGCTTGCCTTGTCTGAACTTGCTTTAACTTCTCTAGACAGAGTATGTCACTGATTTCAGAGACTGGTTACTGATTAAAAGAAAGTGGCTTTATTTCTTTTGCTCTAGATAGAATCTATTGAAATATATCTATCTTTTCTTGTTCGTGGATAAATAAAAGAGAATGGTTAAGACTTGTTTTTATTTCATAATTCTATATTAATCTTCAAGTTGCACTGACTGGTTTACAGTAAAAAAAATTATAAAGCTATAAACTTAGTTTTCTTAGTCAAAACAATCTAAAATAGTGTGTGATTTTTTTTTATGATGATAGCTTCCTTAATCTACGAGGAAAACCCTTTTCCCTACAGTCAACGCAAATGATGTTGAACTCAAAGCTGTTTACCATACAATATGTTCAAAGTATATTATACCTTCTTTCATAAGTAGAATAATCAAATAAGATTCAAAAATTCATATATATATGTATTATACTGCTGTCTTTATTTCAATAACTATCTGGTATCTGTAAAAGCTATGTTGTTAGACACTCATTAGTCCTTTTAGGTAGTAATAAATTCAGTTCATGTTGCTCATTAAGATAAACACACAGTCTAGACAATTCAAAAGTAGAAAACTCTGACACAATATAGTTAATTCTCAATTATATATAGTAATGAAAAACCATTTAAAAATCAACATAACAGAATCAACTATTTTCATCCTCATCATTATCACCAACTTCTAACCAAGCGACAAAATTACCAGTTTGGAGAAGTTTTTTTATTTGCCCCATTCAGACTGTGTTACAGAGAAACTAATGAGAAGTCAAATGATAAGACTCTCAAAGCTAAATTACTCCCTGAAAAGAAAACTAGTTGTAAATAAACTCTAAATTATTCAATGTACTGTGGCCTCATTCTTCACAGATGGCTAGCTAAGGTTCAGAACACTAGCAGTGAAGTGCAGCAAGAGAATTGGAACGTTCTTTAGTTCTGTTATTAATTTCCAAAACCATATAAAATAAACCATTCAATATTCACGGTAATTTTTTCAATGGATAAAAGCTCAGAGTAAATAATCTAAGAAACAGTTCAGTTCAGTCACTCAGCCGTGTCTGACTCTTTGCAACCCTCCATGGCGAACCGCAGCACGCCAGGCCTCCCTGTCCATCGCCAACTCCCGGAGTCCACCCAAACCCATGTCCATCGAGTCAGTGATGCCATCCAACCATCTCATGCTCTGTCGTCCCCTTCTCCTCCTGTCCTCCATCTTTCCCAGCATCAGGGTACAGCTTAGTACTTAGTGCTTAGTACTTTGTCGCTCAGTCATGTCCGACTCTTTGCGACCCCATGGACTGTAGCCTACCAGGCTCCTCCCTCCATGGGATTCTCCAGGCAAGAGTACTGGAGTGGGTTGTCATTTCCTTCTCCAGGGGATCTTCCCGACCCAGGGATCGAACCTGGGTCTTCTGCATTGCAGGCAGACGCTTTAACCTCTGAGCCACCAGGTACAGCTTAGTAATATAGATACAGATGGCTATATAGAAATAGATACAGGATGCTTGGGGCTGGTGCACTGGGACGACCCAGAGGGATGGTACGGGGAGGGAGGTGGGAGGGGGGTTCAGGATGGGGAACACCTGTACGCCCGTGGCGGATTCATGTTGATGTATGGCAAACCAATACAATATTGTAAAGTAATTAGCCTCCAATTAAAATAAATAAATTTAAATTAAAAAAAGAAATAGATATGTATAGACATGTGTGTTTACATGAATCAGTGCGCATTTCCTAGGAGCAACCCTAGCAACAGTGAGCACGCACAATGCCCAGACCTTGGTTTCTAACACCATTTTCCAATAAAGACACTGGAGCTCCTTGGAGAAGTGGCTGATTCTAGGACTGGGGCAGGATATATACAAGATGAGCCTGGAGCATCTCGTACTGCTGGAAAGAAGAACATGCTTTTTAAAAAAAAAACCCACCAGAACAGAACAACAACAAAAAATCTCAAAAGAATATAAGAACCAACTGAAAAAGCTTCTAAAGGCCAAAGCTGGAACATCTGAGCAACAAAACTAATAAACACTGGATTATATACTATATTACCGTATAAAGTAAGACTGGATTTTATGCAAGTATAAAACACCCAAGAGTCAATCCATACTGATGTAAATAAATGATTGAATAAATAAATATGAGAAAAGAGGCAAATCTCCTTTGCAGAAAAATCCCCCAAATTTATGTACGTACCACTGTTAAGGTGGCAGAACATAATACCCCATGCATTAAGAGTGTGTTTCATATAATGACTTGTTTCTAAAAAGTACAATATACAAAGCGGGGGTGGGGGGGGTAACTTTACAATGTACAGAGATGACACTGTCAAAAGCCAGGCGATCAAAGTTAACATCAACAATGGTAGGCAGACTGACAGGATCTACTCTTGATCCAAGAACTGCACTTCACCTCAGGGGTCTTTCTCCCCAAGCACGTTACCCGGTTGAATAATGAGAAAAGAATCACACAAACCCCAACCGAGGCACAATCTACCATCACCCACTCCTGTGCCCTTGCCTGGAGAATCCTATGGACAGTGGAGCCTAGCAGGCCACGGTCCACGGGGCCGCAGAGAGTCGGACCCGACTGAGGCAACTGAGCACGCATGCAGCACTGTGATCGCCTGACCTGACATCCTCAAAACTATCACTCGTCATCAACAACGAGGCGTCCTCGCGAGAGACTGCCAAGAGGACACACGTCAACCAAGCTCTGGATCTATTCCAGGGCGGAATCCTGCGACAGAAAAACCACGCTGGGAGAAACCTGAGGCCTCTCCACGCACATTAGTTAATGATGTATAAATACTGGTTCACAAACTGCCACAAATGTGCCATACTAATGTAATATGTTAATCATGTGGGAAACTAGGAACAGTGTACACAGGAATCTGTACACTATTTCTACAACAATTGTGAGTCTAAAACTATTCTAAAATAAGTTTACTATAAAATAATCAAAGAATATTGTGCTAGAGCATTCTTATTACGTAATATGTATTGTTTTGTTAATATTAATACAAACAGCTATTAAAATATTTTCATGTACTTGGAAAAAACAATATAACTGGCAACTTAACTGTTATATTTACAAATATTTATAGTTAAAATCCTATATTACAAAATTCCATGAACTGAAATCTTTCATACTATCAACTTGGAAATTCAATCAATATTTAGGTGTCAGGAACTGAGACAGGTCCATGGGAGTCAATGAGCCAAAAAAAATTAGATGTGGTCCCTGTGTGCATGGAAATGGAGAGAGTGGAAGAGAAAGACAACCATACAAACACACATATGAATGTAAACTGCAACTGTGGTAAATGTACGATGTTACTGTCTCATCAGGGAGGTTAGATCATGTACTAAAGAAGCAAAACTTCAGTTGAGGTGTGAAGGATAGTTAGAAGCCAATAAGTGAAACAAAGTAAAGAAAGAGTGGTCTAGACAGGGAGAAAAGCATGTGCCACAGCCATGTAATCCAAGAGCAAGACGAGTGCAAAGGACTGGTGACAGCCAGCGCGGGTGAAACGGAGAGTTGTGGCTGGAGGGCTAGGCGCTGTTACGGAGCTTTGTTTTTACCCCAAAAGCAACAAGAAGCCATAAAAAGACTGGGAGGGAGGATGGAAGAGTTGACAATCAGATGTGTGTTTCAAAATAAATCACTGTGCCTTTAGGATGGATAATGGGTCAGAGATGATCTGAAGGAGAAGTGGGTAAACAAGAAAGAAGGCTACTGTAGGAATTTCAAGCAAGATTATGGTAACAAAGTAAAGTGGTGGTAGTGGAAATGGGAAACACTAGACAGATTTAAGAGATATTTAGAAAGTAAGACTAATAGAAACTTGACAGACTGGACATATCAGGGAGAGGGAGTGAATAAGGGTCACTCCTACTTCCCGGGAGTTTTGAACTGGAAAGATAATGGAGTCATTCACTAAAATAAAAAACAAAGAAAGGAAAAACATATTGGGGCGGGGGTTGGGAATGAGGGAGACATCAGTTTAGTTTCAGACCTTGCATACGAGATATCTTTAATATATTCCAGGACGTGAAGATATACAGATCCAGAGCTCAGAGGAGATAGAAAACACTCACATCCTTAGAAAAGCTGACATCTTTATCCTAGAAAAGCAGCTAACCATAATCCCCAAACATCCAAGGAAAATATTAGACTCTGACCATCTGGATTTAGTTAAAACAAAAAGCTGAGAAAAAACATGGCAGTAATATTTCATCAGCTAAAACAAAAACTACACAGCATGTGAAACTAATATTTTTAAAAATCTTATTTCAATGGTATATTTATTATGTCACCAACTATACAGTATTTTAAAGTTTTAGCAGGGCTGGTCAATGTCTTTGGAAATATTCAACACTTGCGCTGAGCAATTAAGTGGAGACTACCCACCTTATTTTATCTTAACTAATTTAAACAGCCACATGTGACAAGTGGCTACTCCGCCAGACAGCAGCAGTTTAGGGCTTTCTCATGAATTTCATCCAATCCCCAACATCTACTTTGTGAATTAACTGACAGCAGGTATGAGGGATAGAGGGATTAAAGAAGTAGACTCTTCCATTCCATTTGCTCATTATCTGAATTTTTATTTCAAGAATATATCTTAGTTGTAATGCTGAAAATATGCTTAATTTTAAAAGTAAATAATACACTGTACAGAAAAATGAGGAAATACAGAAAAACAAAAATAATCTATAAACATACCTTTAAGAAACAATCTACAATTTACATTCAGTCAAACATGAAGAGGATATACATTTTCAGCCCTTTTGTTAGAAGGAGCACCAATGGCTCCAGTTACTCTCTGAGTTTGATCACAGTTCTCTTCTCCCCCATCCCCATCCCCAACACTTCAGAAATCCTATGAGAAAGCCTTCAGCTCTAGAACCCCATTTCAAGGCTGCCAAAAACAAACACTTAATAGTCCTCTTGCTTACCTCCCTTTCACCACCATCACCCTCTGCCACCAATGTCTCACACTTTTTAACCAGAAACCACAATGTCACAAAATCATTTAGTCACTACAGTGAAACAGAGTACATGCTTTGAGTCAAGCAACTTTTTGAGTCTCCTTTAATTAGTCCAATTAGTTGGACTAATTACTTCTACTGGTTTCTACACCTGTTTCTTTATTTAACAGAAAATAAGAATACCTAAAACACATAAAGCATCTACAAAGCATAATGCCTAGCCTGTTATGGACTTCTAAATCCTGGTGCTATCCTAGATCCTTAATGTAGAGCTCTGAAACAATACACAGAGCCATCCGAGAGGTTATATTCCCCTGGTTTAATCCCAGGGACTCTTTCTACCTGGGATGTGAATTCCTGACCCATCCCTTATTAGGTACTTTACAAAGTACTTTACTAGAATACCATATTCCTCTTCTCTTGGACAAAGCTTTTCCAACCAACGTGCCAAGAATGAATTATGGATGTGCTGAAATACTGACCCCCTCCCAACTCCCTGGCCCCTTCAGCTTTCAGGGAGCCAGGGCGTCTGCCATACAAATAATCATTTTATGTGTGCCATGATGCAATAAAGTTTGGAGACCTTGCTCTAACACACTATCTCACGCTGGCAGAACGCTGGAGCTGGCAGCTTCCTTCCTCTAGATGATTTAGGTCTCATCACCAACTCTGTCATTCTTATGATTCTGTTTCAAAGACAGTGGTGTCACAGTTCTCCCAAAGGATCAAAAAGGATCCAGCCTGAACATGAAGGAGCTGCGAGTCCAACGCCCCAAAGGTACACAAAAAGCGAAACAAAAACTCTCAGGTGACAATATGGCAGAGATGCTACCAAATTTTCACAAAACATTTGAGCAATTTCCAGCAATATCTGCCTATAACTATTTTAAGGCAGAAGTTTAGAAGTAATGGAGAAAAGATGAAAGAGGAAGTCACAAAGGAAAGAGAAAACGAAAATGTGTACTTTTGTAGAGAACAGCTGAGGATTTATAAGAGCTGTTCAGTGGCTTCCATGACTGGCTAAAGTAGGAGACACTAAAGAGAACAAGACTATTTTCAAGCGCCTCTGTTTTAGTCTTTTTTTTCATACTTCCTAGAACAACGCTGGTGAATATCTGACTTTTAGACCGTTACAGTCCCTGAGTCATCATCCATATTTTGTGGAACTACTCTTTCCAGTCTGTACATATATCATTAGTTTTTCACCATAACCATATTCTCTTAAATTCCCTATTAAATTTACTTACTCCATCCTCAATTTATTCCTTATCCCATCCCAAATTCATCATTCTGGAATGTATTTATACCTCCAGACTCTTACAATGCTAAGTCTATTGCTTAAAGCCTTATTTTCACATTTTCCACTCCTCATATGTCATCTCACACACACACAGAGTTATATCTACCCCATAGGAAAACTATCAAATAACACTCCATAGGCCTCCTCCAAATTCATTTCTTTTTGTCACACTTTTTGATATGAAATCAGGTGTTCCATTATTGAAAATTAATAAAGGAAGAGACCTTCTTAATGTCTGAGAGAAAATCAGGTGAGATGCCTCCAACTTGTACCATAAAAGATGTAAAGAGAACATGCTAGAAGCAGTCTGGAGCAGCAGCTGTCTGGATTCAGTAGCTCAGTCTGGATTCAGATAACCCAGGTTCAATCCTGGCTCCACCAGTGTAATCCTGAGCAGATTAGCTTCAGCTAATCATTTAGCTCCAATTTCTTTATCTGTGTGTGTGCTCACTCAATCGTGTCCGACTCTTTGCAACCCTATGGACCATAGCCGGCCAGGCTCCTCCATCCATGGAATTCTCCAGGCAGAAATACTGGTGTGGATTGCCATGCCCTCTTCCAGGGGATCTTCCCGACCTTGAGATTGTGTCTACTGTGTCTCCTGCACTGGCAGGCGGATTACTTACCAGTGTACCACCTGAGAAGCCCCTCTTAATCTACAGAAATGAAAAGCTTAGCTGAGTTACACGGCTGCTGCGAGGGTGGGATGAAGTGGGTGGTCACACAAAGTACCCAGCACGATGCCCGGCCCACAGCAAGCAGACAGATGTACGGCGCAGGTATCAGTCTTCTGGCTTCCTCACTGCCTTAGAAGGAAACCAATTAGCATGGTTGATTTTTTTTATAAAGGTAGGTTTTCTGTCGCCCCCTCCCCCAAAGTAAGGATGCTAGATAGAGGGAAAATAAATTTTTGAGCAGAAGACACTGGTCACCCTGTATGGACTATGATGAGCTGTATAGTTCTCTTCAAGTTTAAATATTCTATAAAATAGGCGTCAAACATTTTAGAAGGTCAACCCTGGGATCAACAAACACTTCATCAAATCAGAAAATTTCAATATGCACTCTAAACTTACATTAAGTTTGGAAGGATACTAATTTATTCACAAAAAGAATTATCATTAAATTCTTAATCTAGAGGTAATATGGAGAGAAAGGAGATGTCAAGATGAGCAGCAGGATGCCGAAGACTTAGGGACCACACCAGTGAAACATGCTTTGCCCTTTCTAAATAAGCTGAAGGCCAAAGTAGATACCTTAAGTGAAAAATAAGAAAATGAAAACAAAATACAGTAGAAGTTTAAACTTTTACTGAGCTGTATCCAGTGGGTTGGTGATATTTAATATGTATTCAATAACCATAAACATATCAATTTATAAACCCAGTGGATCTCTACAACATTGGCCACAAAGAGCTATCCCTAAAAAGAAACCTCAAAACCACAAATCAGGAACTAAATAAGTAGGCAGCCTTACTTCCTTCTCTAGGTCTACGAAGGAATTTAGAAACACTGAAATTCTGAAGTACCTAGAGATTTCATCACTATAAAGCTAGAATCTCTGCATTCTACTCTCCATGGTGCCCAAACTAGCTATGTAGAGTTTGAAAAGAAAGAAAAAAAGCTCCACACACACACAAAAAAGGTTTTCATTAACTTCAAGAAGACACTGCCTAAGGAGTGGTTTTTAATCTGCTGGAGGTTATATATCTCATTTAAGAATTTTCTTCAGAGGGGAGAAAATGTACTGAAACAAAACTTTGCCCATAATTTCGGGGGTGGGGATAAGGAAGTCCCCTGAAACTCACAGACCATGGAATCCCTAAGACATGACCCAGGATTTAGCAAACTAATTTATCAATTTGAAAAATAGGAAAGTAACTGAGGCAGAGATTTTAATCCAAAAAGTAAAATAAAATTAGAAATACTTGCTGTTTTCTCAGCTAAGGCGTGTTAGACCTGGTGGCTAGGAGGGAGGGTTGAGTAAGGAAAAACAAAAGTGAGATCAAAACAGTACTGACATGTAATCTGTTGCCTTCAAATCGAAAGAGCAGCAATAAAAGGGCCAACTCCTGCAGCCTTAACACAGGAAGGATTTAACATAACCAATTCTTGTGCACATTTCCACACCAGTGAGGTTAATTAAACAGCAAATAGGAACACACACACACCTGCCACTTTTACAGGTGAAAGCACAAGTTTAACAAAAGCCCTTCAAATCTTCCATCTTTTTCTTCCTTAAGAACGGACTCAGAGAAATTACATGTTTTAATCTAGGAGAAAAGGAAGGGAGGGGGACAGAAATCCTAAAAGGGGGATGGTTAAAAGGATGTGCAGGAAGTGGAAAGTACAAACTTTTTGAGATCAAAGAGCTCAACAGGGCGGATAAGAACACAAAGGAAGTAATAATAAAATAAAGTAAAAGGGAAAAGCATCTAGAAACTGTTCTTAAAAAAAACCAAAAAACAACAAAAACCTCTTTCCTTTTTCCTAGACACGTAAACAGTAGTAACTTGGCAAAGAGGAACGGACGAGACGACAGCACAACTTCCTTCCCAAACTCCAGCATTCCTTGGACGTCCTCGCCAGCACAGTCGGGCTTGGGACATTTCCTAGGCAAGGCTCCTCCCTGCACCACAGCCTGAGGAACCTCTAGCAGGGACTATCGCTGCGGGAGAGAGGAAGTGGCGGATGCAGGGAAAAATCAGCAATACAGGCTGGAGACCAAACCTGAGGGTGGCCCACTCGCAGACTCAGTCGAAAAGACCCGAATCCTGCAGTCCCTTTTCCCACTCAGTGCATTCACAACCGGGAGGGTGCCGCCCTGGGAGGGCCGGTCCTACCTCTTCACCCGGCTGTTTCAGGGGACACTCAGGGTGACAAGAGGGACGAAGGGGTAGAAATCCAAGGCCGAGTACCTGGGTAGAGAGAGAGGGCACACACAGGCTAAGGACAGTGCCCTGTGAGAGTACGGAACAGCGAACCCCAGAGGCAACGTGTCCGGCCGGGCAAGAGCTCCAAGCAGCCTTTCCCCGCCTCCTTCCCAGCCGGCCAGCTCCGCCCTCACCTGTCTGCAGGGAAGCCGGCAGCACTCTCGTCGAGGATTATCCCTGCCTCTGCTCCCTGAAGTCCCCTCGGCCCTAGCCAGAAGGGAGCGGAAACGCGACCTGGGCCTTTTCCTCCTTCCCCTCCCGCCACGCACCTCGGCTCCTCCGGGGCGGGGAGCAACTGCAACTGTCACAGCCTCACACTGACCAACCTCCGAGGCTACTCGGACCGGCAGCCTCTCCACCGGCGGCGGCCTACAGCTCCTGCACCCGGAGCAGCGGAGCCGGAAGTCAGGGGACCGGAAGTAGCGTTGTCCGTGGCCCTGGACGGCCTCTCTCTCCCTCAATCTGGCCAGCCCAGCCACGTCTCGATGGTGCCAGCGCACCTCCCGCGAGGTCCCCTCTCCAGGGGGCGGGCCCCGTCCCGCCCACTGCGGCCCTAGCAACCACATCCGGGACTCAGCCCGCGCCGTTGCCCGGGTAATTTTCTGGCTGCGGCCAGGTCCTAGAGGGGTGTGAGCCCGGGTCCAGATGCACCTGCCCGAGCTTGGCCCAGGGCGCGCGGGCCTGGTCTTGAGTGGTCGGAGGTCCAGGAGCCCTTAGCATAACTTTCTCACTCACACACCTCAGTCTCACGCGTTAGGCTTTCCCCAACAGATGGTGAGCCGGTGGCGGGAGGGCGCCTCGCAATCCCAGGAGAGCCAAAGCTTCTTTCTCTACTGCCGGAGAGCACGCAGAAGGTTATTCCAACTCCGCGGGCGTTGAGAGGGTGGAGGGAATGCGGGGTTTAGGGAGCAGACGGGATGCGGGGGCCTCACTCTCCTTCCCCAGTGCTGTGCACTACGCCCACCCACTTCTGGACGACCAGACTAGACTCCCCTGTTCAGCCTCCCTGAGTTATGATTTGCTGTCTTTGTGATCACTTTCTGCTCTGCTTGCTCGCAGAGAGTGGATCCGTGATACTTTTCTCTCCTGATCCTCTTTACTCAGATGACCGATTTCTGCTTTCTTCGCTTGCCCCATTGCTTAATAGCTCACTGCCCTGTCTACAGAGACCTCCGAACAGTCCTCTCGGATCCCGTTGTAGTCTCCTAAGTGAAGGCCCCAACCTGCGCTTGGGCTCTTCTGCCTGTCCCCTCGCAGTACGGCTCAGCAGTGGTGCTAGACGCTGGGAGCTCATTTGCATACAGTGCGTACGGGTGATTCAGCCGCGCTAGTCTCCCTTCCAGGTTCTAGACTGCTTTTGACAGCCCTGTCACTTGCAGAAATGCCAAAGGTAACAGCGCACTCCGTGGAATCTACCCCTCTAGACCAGACTTCTCACCTGCCTTGTCAAATTAGCTGACAAGACATTTTTATTGGCCAAGTGCCCGAAGGCAGAATTCTGCCTCTCTGGATTTGTAGGGAGTTTCAGCGTAGTGAACCATACATCCCTGTACAAATACCTATCCCATATCTGTGAAGGGCAAATGCACTACAAATGTTTCAAAAGTAAATACCAATATTTACTGACTGAGATTTCCAGGGCACCTTCTCTGACAAAAACCGTAATGAAATCCCAAAACATACATCTGTGGTTGCATGTTGAATCGCTTCAGTCGTATCCGACCCTTTACTATCCCATGGACTGTAGCCCGCCAGGTTCCTCCTCCATAGGGATTATCCATTCAAGAATACTGGAGTGGGTTGTCGTGCCCTCCTCCAGGGGAAATGGATGAATATATATATTCGTTCATTTAGCTCTAGTTCTACAGTTTACTGTGGATTTTCTGGTTCGAAGCATTCCTGTTAGTCTTCTCAATTATAAGAGAAGGATCCCCATCTAGAATAATTACTGCCTTTATTATATAGGAACAGAATGGAATTAGTAGCAAGTACAAGGATTAGAGTTTCAGAAGGATGACTAGGAAGAGGTGGGTGACAGTGCTTAGTGGTGCTAGAAAGATATGTACTTAACTGTTTGGGCTGGCTAGGGCTGTAAGGACTCCTGCCAGCTGTCTCTTGAGTTTGGGGACATTTAACTAAAGTTATCCATTAGACCGTTAAGCTCAGAAGTATTTCTGATATTAAAAAGGTAGACACTTATGGTTTAGTTATTTGTCCTTCGATGGATCGTTTTCTTGGCAGCTGCTGGTTTTGATAGAAATTCAGATGTGGTTGGAACTAACGCTAACTTCTACTTGGTGAGGGTGCTGTGAACCATTTTAGGTACTCCCTGGTCCAGTGTGATTCTGGCAGTGTGCACAGTTAGTCTTGTATTAATACATAGTGTTATGCTGTGCAAGGCTATACACAGGGTTAATCCTCCTATGATTTTTGCTACCCCCAGGGAAATTAGAAAGTAGGAAGGCCTGAAGGATACACTGGAAATTACTTCAGCTGGTGATGGAAAACAGTGAAAGTCTATGCACTTTCTTTGGGGGAAAAAGGAAGTAGTAGCTATTATTCTTGGGTTTGAGGAAATTTTTTCACACTGACTCAAAAGACTATTTTAAACCGAATCCTGCTTAGATGGAGATTCTCTCTCACTCTTTGCTTCCCTCCCTCCACCTCCCTCGCTTTCTCTCTCCCTGTTCCCCTACAGCTTGGGGAATTCTTCCTGCCCATTCTCCTTGGGAAGAATAGAAGATTACTATTTTTCTTTTAATTGGCATTGTGTCTGGAGAAGTATAACAAGAAGGGAATAGCTGCCTGCCATATATGCTTATGACAGCGGCTTATCTAATCACTTACCTTTGCACTGCTATTGGCTATTATTCAGCTTTAGAAAAATCAGGTACCACTTATTTGCTTGGCTTATAGGGGAACTATAGCAGCCTATTTTTTATTTATTGACCAGGAAGAAAAGCAGGCAATGGGTTAAAGGATATTGTTATTTTCCCTTTAAAGTTAATTCATTGGGCATAATCTGTTCTCTTTGCTTTAGATGTTGAGTACTGTATTCTGCTCATCAATGTTATTTCCTCAAAAAAGAGAAGAAGGTGTGACCTTCAGGTCTTTTCTAGAGGAATTCTGGTAGTGTTGCAGTAATTTCATCACTTTTTATTGACAGCTTCCTTTTCATGAAGACATATTTAGTTACTGATTGCACAGTGTAATTCTCTGAAAGTAAACCCTTTATTAAAGGGTACTGATGAATGCAATATTTAAATAAGCCCATGAAAAGTAGAATGGGTAGAACATAAAGTAGAAATTGTTTCAATTACAAAGGAAAAAACTTACAATTCCACTGTCTACAGTTAACATCAACATTTTGGTCAATATCTTATGCAAATATTTTCTCTTCATTTATTTAACAAATTGTTGTTGGGAACCTACAGTTAGCTGGGCACTAAGCACTGTAGGAATAGCCCTGAGCCTCTGCCCTCAAGGAATTTTCAGTATAGGTTGTATTTGTTGGCATGCAATTTTGTATTTTGCTCTTCCCACTTAATATTGATATATTATGAAATTTCCCTCATATCATTAAACATTCTCCTTCAGTGGCTCAATACTATTTTAACATATAGATATTCATTAAGTTATTTATCTAATCCTTTTTGTTACAGATTTGGATTACTTTAAGTTTTCTGTATAATTATAAAACAACCATGTAGGAAATAGTCTTGTGTGGTATAATTGCAAGATGAATTCCAATAACTTTCACCTTGTATAATTCCTTCCTCTGTGAACATGATAGGATATCATTCTATGATTGTGTTATATTATATTCAAGAGGAATTTTGCAGATGTAATTGAAGTGACT
The DNA here is from genome assembly GCA_006408695.1 of Aepyceros melampus. Lineage (NCBI taxonomy): Eukaryota > Metazoa > Chordata > Mammalia > Artiodactyla > Bovidae > Aepyceros > Aepyceros melampus. Next base: position 346,888 of record SJXQ01010743.1, read on the forward strand.
GCTCATTGACTGTGAGTTACTCAAAATGAAGTTAATCTGACTAGTCCTAAACTGACTACATGAATCTCATATTTTATTTATTTTATTGAAGTATCATTGATTTGCAATATTATATTAGTTTCAAATGTACAGAATAGTGATTCAATATTTCTATAGATTATACCCATTTAAAGTTATTACAAAATAATAGCTACATTTTCCTATGCTATGCAATATATCCTTGTTGCTTATTTATTTTATGCGTAGTAGTTTGTGTCTCTTAATCCCATACACCTACCTTGCCCTCCTCCTTTCCCTCTCCTCACTGGTAATCACTAGTATGTTCTCTGTATCTGTGAGTCTGTCTCTGTTTTGTTATATACATTCCTTTGTTTTAGATTCTACATGAACGTGTTAAGAGAGTGTTTGTCTTTCCCTGACTTATTTCACAAAGCATAATACCCCCTAGGTCCATCCACATTTTTGCAAATGGCAAAATTTTGTTCTTTTTTGTGGCTGAGCACTATTCTATTATATGTTTATACATAATATACATCTTTATCCATTCACCTGTTGATAGACACTTAGGTTGCTTCCATATCCTGGCTATTGTAAGTGATCCTGTTATTAACAGTGGGGTGTGTGGTATATATCTTTTCAAATTAATGTTTTTGTTTTCTTCACACACATATATATATGTATACGCAGCACTGAATTGCAGGATCATATGGTAGTTTATTTCTAGTTTTTTGAAGAACCTCCACACTATTTTCCATATTGTTGCACAATTTACATTTCTGCCAACAGTGTACAAAGGTTTCCTTTTCTCCTCATTGTTGCCAACGTTTGTTATTGTTTTTGATGATAGCCTTTCTGACAGGTATGAGGTGATATCCTATTGTGGTTTTGATTTGCATTTTCCTGAGGATTATGATGTTGAGCATCATTTCGTGTGCCTATTAGCCGTCTGTATATCTTCTTTGGAAAAATGTTTAATCAGATCTTCTGCCTATTTTTAATTGGGTTGTTTGGTTTTTGATATTGAGTTGTATGGGCTATTTATATAGTTTGGATATTGTCCCCTTCTTGTTCATATCATTCACAAGTAAGCTGTCTTTTCATTTTGTCGATGGTTTCCTTTGCAGTCCAAAAGCCTTCAAGTTTAACTGGGTTACATGAACCTTTTAAAAGCATAGCGTTTTCTCAGCTGATGGCAGCAGAGGAAATTAGAGAGATTTAAAGCTTGAGAGAGATTTGATGTGAGAAAGGGTCTCTGTTGCTGAAATAAAGAGGACCCCAGGCCAGTACCTGAGAGAGGCCTCCAAGAGCTAAGGGTAATCTCTGCTCACAGTCAACAAAAAACCAGGGACCTCAGTCCTACAACCACAGAAGTCTAAATTCTTTACCAGCTGAGCCATAAGGGAAGCCCAAGAATACTGGAGTGGGTAGCCTATCCCTTCTCCAGCAGATCTTCCTGACCCAGGAATCAAACCAGGGTCTCCTGCATTGCAGGTGGATTCTTTCAACTGAGCTATCAGGGAACCTCACAGATAACCTGAATGAACTTGGAAGCAAATTCTCCCTCAGCTTCTAGATAGAGCCCAGCCTGACTGGCATCTTGATTTCAGCCCTCTAAGATACTAAGCAGAGGACTCAGTTAAGCCCACCTGGACTTCTGGCTAGTTCTGTGAGATAATAAATGGATATTGTTTTAAGCTGCTGCTGCTGCTGCTGCTGCTGCTGCTAAGTCGCTTCAGTCATGTCCGACTCTGTGCGACCCCATAGACGGCAGCGCACCTAAATGTCTGTTGATTTGTTACACAGCAATAGAAAATGGATATATTTGTAAGATAGATTATTTTTACATCTATAATTTTGAGGGAGATGGAATAAAATGGTAGGTATGGACTTGCCGGATAAAAAGTTATGTACATTTTTAAAGTTTTCATGTTATATTGCTAATTTGCCCTCAGCGAGCTTTGTACCAATTTATGTGCCTCCTAGCAATGTATGTTACTGCATCCTGGCAAACCCTAGATACTGCTGTTTTGGTAAGCAAAAACAAAAAGGTAGCCCCTGTTTTGAAGGAAGATTTACATTTCTCTTACTACCAGTAGAATAGACAATTGTTTTCTTTATTTGGAGTTCAGTTGGTGAGTCTATTTTAGTGAGTTGCCTGGTCTTAGTCTTTAGTTAGCTTTACCATTGGTGCAGAGAAAGTAGTTCCTACTGCTAGTAAGTAGTACAGCATTTCTCTGCTGTAATATCTTCAAGGGGTGGTGGTTTTTGTTCAGTCGCTAAGTAGTGTCTGACACTTTGCAAGCCCATGGGCTATAGGACACCAAATTCCTCTTTCCTCTACAGTCTCCTGGAGTTTGCTCAATTCATGCCCATCTTCAAGGAGTAGCATAATTGAGAGAATTATTACTTCTAAGAAGTATTAGCTGCTACCATCATTCCTTGCAAAAAAAAAAAAAACACAGAAAACCCAGCCACTGGACTATGGGAGAATGGAAAATTCCCATTCTCGATGAATTCAGCTTCATTGATTAGGCAGTATTGCCTAACTTTGCTAGGGAAAAAGCCTAGCTTGTCTGATTTGGCGTTGGAAATTTGGTTGTTTCAGGAATAAAGATGTATTGCATCTTACCATGGAAAACTGTAACTTTGACAACTGTTTTAGAAGGAAATATACACTGTTAACTGAGAGTCCCTTGGACTGCAAGGAGATCCAACCAGTCCATTCTGAAAGAGATCAGCCCTGGGATTTCTTTGGAAGGAATGATGCTAAAGCTGAAACTCCAGTACTTTGGCCACCTCATGTGAAGAGTTGACTCATTGGAAAAGATTCTGATGCTGGGAGGGATTGGGGGCAGGAGGAGAAGGGGACGACAGAGGATGAGATGGCTGGATGGCATCACCAACTCGATGGACGTGAGTCTGAGTGAACTCTGGGAGTTGGTGATGGACAGGGAGGCCTGGAGTGCTGCGATTCATGGGGTCACAAAGAGTCAGACGTGACTGAGCGACTGAACTGAACTGAACTCTCAGGAAAAAAATCCTACAATCATCCCAAAAAAAGTATCACTATTTTCAATTTGATCAAGATAATCATCTCTGATTGTGTGTATTATATTGCTTTATTTGCAATAGGATATGGGAGAAAATTCAAGTCGCTTTTTCTGTAATCCTTATTTGTTAAGATGATAGGGTTTATACATGACAAATGAAATGGAAGGAAAGAAGAGGAGAAAGAAAAAAAAAAAACAAACAGAAAGAAGGAAGAGATTCCCTTTTACTCTTGGAGAGTAGTTTTCCTTGGTTTTGACTTTTCTTAAAAAATTGGTTCTTGCTCCCTAAATTTCTGGAGGTTGGCATCCTTCCTAATAATAAGATATTTTTAATTTTTTATTCTGAAATAATGGTATATTTTTAGGATATAGTAGAAAAATATGCAGGTAGTTTCCATATATAAGAATTTTTTTTTAGTTGAATGATCAGATCTTATTTACTTACAAAGTCAGCTCACCCTAAAATTGGATATAGGGTATGGTTTCTGTTTATGTCCCCAGAATTCATAATGGCTGTTCTCCTGTGGAAACCTTATACTGCCTTTTGGGGCGTATGTGGAGGGGGATAGGTTTGGAAAGGCATTGGAAACTCTAGCTTGGTGCTGGAGGCATAGAATGTGTAACTGTTAGAGGAGGCGTGCCATGTGTAAAAAGAATGGTGGGCTTGACCTTGGAAAGCCTGGATTCTGGACTGCATTCAACCATGTTATAACCATATGAGCTTTGAAATCCAGTTTTACTTTCCTCCTGAATTGTTTGGAATACAGGAAGTAAAGCAGTTTGGAAATTAACACCCTAGGCTCTCATAATTATTATTAAGATCTTTTTTTTGCAATAATAGCAACAACAAAAGTTTCCTTTACTGGTTTTATTTCCTATAATAAAATTACTTCTTTGTTTTGGACAACAAAGGCAGAGGAATTTTGATAAAGTTTTGTGCAAAAAAAAAAAAGAATGCATGTGTTATCTTGAAACCTCCAAGGACAGAGAGGAAAACTGGAGGAATGGAGTGTCTACCCTCTCACAGGGAAGGAAGTAACCCTCCCCCCTAAACCCTCCCCACCCCTGTTCATCAGATTAGCTTGTTTCCTTGGCCTGTAGGAGGCCCAACGCCTGTGGATTCTAGTGGGGGAGATGCTACCTGGGAAGGCTGGGACCAGCCCATGTAGGGTGACCATTCTCATTGCACTATTTGGCTTAAAGGTTCTGCGTTCAGAGTATATTTAAGGTGGGATTCTTGGTATCATTTGAAGTAGGATTTCATGAAATCTCAGAATTTTATAGTGACACAGCAGTCACAGTGAAAGGGAAAGTCGCTCAGTCATGTCCGACTCTGCAACCCCATGGATTATACAGTCCATGGAATTAATTCTCTAGGCCAGAATATCAGGATGGGTAGCCTATTCCTCCTCTAGTGGATCTTCCCAACCCAGGGATCGAACGCAGGTCTCCAGTACTGCTGGCAGATTCTTTACCGGCTGAGCCACAAAATGATGATGAGGTCATCAAATATTTATGGAATACTTTGTAAGGTGCTAAATACTGTGCTAAGTGCTTAACACACTCTCACTGAATCTCACTGAATGCACCGTTACTCCACATGCTGTAGTTACCTTTATTTTACATGCTGTAGTTACCTTTATTTTACAGAAAAGGGGGCCAAGGCTTCAAAGGCTTAAGCGAACTACCCAGGATCACCTTAAGTGCTAAATGGGAGTCACTTGTCAATTCAGGTGTGTCTGGCACCAAGGCCCATCTTCTCCCACTGTGATAAGCCCTTTATTTTACTGATAAAGAAGTAGAGGTCCTGAGAAGTTGAGACCATGATCTCTCTCCTTCTTTTTTTTTTTTTCTACATTATATCTTCTCAGTAATTGGTTTGGAGAAGGCAATGGCACCCCACTCCAGTACTCTTGCCTGGCAAATCCCATGGATGGAGGAGTCTGGTAGGCTGAGGGTCGGACACGACTAAGTGAGAGACTTCACTTTCACTTTTCACTTTTCACTTTCATGCATTGGAGAAGGACATGGCAACCCACTCCAGTGTTCTTGCCTGGAGAATCCCAGGGACGGGGGAGCCTGGTGGGCTGCCGTCTATGGGGTCGCACAGAGTTGGACATGACTGAAGCGACTTAGCAGCAGCAGCAGCAGTAATTTGTTTATTCCCATGCGTTTTGTCAAGTATTTTCTGGCCTCTGTGCATCTGGCCAATGTGTCAAAGTGTAAAAAGTTACTAGATTTTTAAACAACTAGAATAAGATTTCAGTTTTTAAAATTTTTAATGGAATCACTTGATTGGATTTTTAGTGAAGCATTTTCTACCAGACTCTTACAAAGGAGACGCTGTCTCCCATGTGCTATTAAAAGTTGGACCTTGTGACCACTGTCTGACTATGTTTTTCTTTTAGAGAAGCCAGAGGGGCAGCCTATGACTTCATGGGAAAAATAGCCACCAAAGATCTACCCAGCATCATTTTTAGTTCTTTAATTTTGGCAAGCTCACATTTTTAAAAGAGATTAAATTTGTCTGATTTATTCCAGAAGTATATATTACAAAGCATTCAAAGGCAAGTGAGAACTCAAGGGGTCAGAGCAGAGCTCGAGAGCTTTTCACAGAGACACCATTTGGGAGGTAAGCATTTCTTCTGGAAGCTTCAGTTACTGTATTTTTAGAAACATGTTCCCATTCTTTTCGTGATTATTAAAAGCATAACTAATTAGTATAAATATTTTTTTGATATTAAATTGACATATCATCGCTAAAATTCCTCTTTTTTTTTTTAAACGTTTTAAGTGACGGAGGATATTGTCGAGTCTTAGAAGGATTCTACCATTTTCTTCTCCACCCTAAAGAGACTTGGAAATTAGCGGCTGACATTTTGCATGAAATTTCTGAATGCTTTTCTTCTTATCTCTGAGGGCTTCTGTGGAGAATTAAGAGGAGGTTGAATGCGTGCATGGATAAAATGGATCATCTTAAAGGATTGAAGTTCCAAAAATACATCAGCAGGACTGGACAGGTTTGACATAATGAGATTTCTATTTTAGCTTGACTTCTGGAACTCCGAATAAACTGAACTGCACAAGGTCCTGGGGAGTAGGTTTCTCTTCTAAAATATTCTAGCTGCAGATAATATTTTCTTATTCAGATCCTTTGAAGAAATGTATTTATTCATCCATTTTCACAGAAACAAGACTATTAGACACTGACCAACTTTTAATATATGCAGTGGCTTCAAAAGCATTTGTATCATACTGGAAAATAAATTTTGCTAAAGAAACAGACCCAGAGAGAGACGACATCTCTACATAAGCTCAGGGTGAGATGGCAGAAGCTCCTGTGGAGGCCTCAACTCTGCCTGTAACTGTGAAGAAAAAGAAAAGTCTATCCATTGAAGAAAAGATCGACATCATAAATGCAGTAGAAAGCGGTAAGAAAAAGGCAGAGATTGCAGCTGAATATGGAATAAAGAAAAATTCATTGTCTTCTATTATGAAGAATAAAGACAAGGTTCTGGAAGCCTTTGAATCACTGAGATTTGATCCAAAGAGAAAAAGACTGAGGACTGCTTTTTACACAGACCTGGAAGAGGCGCTGATGAGGTGGTACCGAATCGCTCAGTGTCTGAATGTGCCAGTTAATGGCCCAATGTTACGGCTAAAAGCTAATGATTTTGCCCAGAAACTGGGACATAATGATTTTAAGTGCAGCAATGGTTGGCTGGATCGTTTTAAATCCAGGTATGGTCTAGTATTCAGAGCTCAACCTGTAGAAGCCACAGGTGTATCAGCAGACCCTTCAGCTGTCTGGCACCAAAACATACTTCCTTATTATTTAAATGATTATCATCCTAAAAATGTTTTTAATGTAAAAGAGACTGGGCTGCTTTATCGAATGTTGCCTACAAATACCTTTGCATTTAAAGGAGAAACCTGTTCAATTGGCAAGTTATGCAAAGACAGAATAACTCTGGTGGTTGGGACAAACATGGACGGCTCAGAGAAACTTCCTCTGCTTCTCATTGGAAAAAACAGAAATCCACATTGCTTCAAAGGCATAAAATCATTGCCTGTGTATTATGAAGCTAACAAAATGGCATGGATGACTGCAGATGTGTTTGAACAGTGGATGCAGAAGCTGGATGAGAGATTTCAAGCTCAGCAAAGAAGAGTGGTGATTTTTGTTGAATCTTCTCCTGCACACCCAGAGGTAAAAAACCTGAAGTCCATTGAATTAGCGTTCTTTCCATCATGTTTATCTTCCAAATTATAGCTATGAAACAAGGTGTTATTAGAAGCCTTAAGATCAAATATCGACACTGTCTTATTAAGAAATTTCTGAGCTCTGTTGAAGGCAGCAAAGAATTTACCTTTTCCCTTCTAGATGCAGTTAATACGTTGCATCTCTGTTGGAGGGCTGTCACCCCAGAGACTATTGTGAAGAGCTATGAAGAGGCAGGATTCAAATCTCTAAGGGGAGAAAGTAAGGAGGCAAATGCAGAGACAGGCACTGGCCTTGATTTGGTTGCTGACGCCCAGGCGGCAGGAGTGGAGTTTCCCGAAGGCTTATCTGTAGAAGAGTATGCTGCCCTGGATGATGACTTAGAGACTTGTGAGGCTGCAGCACCAAGCGGTGATACTGTATGCCCCAAAGAAAGTGAATCAGATGAAACTGGATTTTATACTTCTGATGAGGAGGAGGATGGTGGATCTCTGGAAAGCGAACTCCCCTTGCCATCAAAAAATGAGGCAATAACTGCTCTAGATACTCTGAAAACTTTTCTTAGAAGTCAAGATATAAATGATGAGCTTCATAATTCTTTAGCAGACCTTGAAATTTTTATTAACTCTCTATCATCTAAGTAATTATTTATTGTACAACATCTGAAGATAATAGAGCTTTTTATAATGTATTTTATTATCAATGTTTAAGGTATGTAAAGGGAAAATACCTCTTAAACCTAAGAAATGCCTAACTAATAATTTTTGGTTTAATGGCAGATGTCTTTGGTCTGTCTGCAGAGTCAAGTTCCCTAGGTAGATTAAATGATGAGTAAGTAAATGAAAAACATGAATTTCAATTTAGTAAGATTTTGGGGAGCAGAAAATAAATTCCACAGGCCTTATATTTGAAATATATGACATATATATCAAAAACAAAAAGAACTCTCCAACTATTTGATTCACACAGGTTGAATTGGTGTTTGCTATTTTCTGTTTTTTTCAAGTTCAGATCACATTGTAAGAAAGATATTTTAATTTTTCTACCTCGTCTAAGAACCAAAACATTATCTATTGGTTAGATATTTATTTTTATAAACATATACTAACTAGATTCTGAAGTATCAAGTGCTAATTTTAAATTATTTTCTCATGACTAGTTAATCATCCTAATAAAAATTATGAAAAATTACTGGGAAAAAATCTGACCCAATTATAAACCCAGATGATTAAAAATATGCATCTAACTTTAAAATTATTTCTATATAAGGTCAAATGAAAGACTATGACCTTATCAGGTTTTCTTAAATCATCTATAACCAGAAGATGATATGGATTCTTCCTAAATATTTGTGTGTATATGTGTGTGTGTTTAACAGAAAAGTACATTATTAAGATATGTATTAAATTCTTTTTTATTTTAGTAAGATTACTCTTTTAAAATGTGAAGAAACATATGCAGTTACTAAAAAGGAAAATATGTAATTCTTAGTTTTCTGATTTTAAGAGCTGAAACAATCAATGGATTTTTTTTTATTTTACTGAATTTTGTTTTCAGGACAAACTGTTCTTTCACCGTATTTTGATGTGTTTTTTTTTTTTTTAATTCAGTGGGTAGCATTTTGGATTAACTTTCTGTTTGAGGAAGTTTTGTATTCAGAATGTTTTAAAATATTGTATGAAATTATTTATATTCTATAAAATAGTCTTTAACCAGTAGAAAAATATAACAATGTATCTGACTTTTTTGTTGTTAAATTTTAAATACATTTAAGTCATTACATCTAATTTAGTGTCCCCTTTGAAAAGTATTTTGAAAAAGTATAAAGCATTATACCAATGATTTTTATTCTGAATTATTAGCCTGCCAACACAAGACACATTTGGAAGTGACTATTTATAGAAAGTATTTTTATTTTCCACTGTTGACTTACTTTGCATTGAGATTTAGTAGTTGTTAAGCCTGAAAAATGTATTACTATTAAAGTTTCTTTTAGAGTAAAATATAGATTGTTTATATTTAATTAAAAGCATTTTTATTAATGACTTGATTTAAAATTTTAATGTGATGGAATCATGGACCTTGATCTTCTTCAGAGCTCCACTTGTAACTAAAGTACCCGGTAAATACTGAGCCCTCAATAACTTTTTTCTCTTTCTCCACTTCATACCATTTGGATAGCAGATATTTTATTTAATCATTCCAGATGACATAAGAATTATTATCTCCATTTTTACAGATGAGGGAATTAAAACCTGAAACGGTGATTTGGTTAAAATCTCAGCATGAAAACTAAAATGCAATAGTTCCCCATCACCTAGTCCTGTGTTCTGCTGACTATATACCACAATACTTATTTTCTGTACTCTATAAAAGAAAATTCTATGGGTTTTTTTCCCCTTGAACTTAGGATTCTGAGGTCAAAAGTATTTCAGAGACTAACCTGAGTCTTTGCTGATAGCTATATTCAGACCTCTCTCATAAGAACGTTGTTGCTCATGAAATACCAGGACTTTCTGATTTGGTACTCTGTACCATTTTAACAGAAGTTCCGTGGAGTTCTAATGAAAATATTTTAAAACAACTTTAATCTTCCCAAAGTGTTGAAAGAACCTACTCATTTCCTCTATATAACATCATCCATTTTTTTTACTTCTGGGCATAATAAATCTCAAGGTGATAAAATAAAACAAGGTTCCTATGAAGACTAAGAAAAAGGTGCACGAGGTTTAAATCAAACATAAACTTTAAATTGTTGACGGTGTACCCAATTCCATGTAGACGAAAAAGTCACTTTCCCTAAGACAGTCACTACTGTCTGCCTCACTCCTGGTCTATCTTCTGTATACACAGTTGCAAAGAGCTGGACTAGACAGCCACACACACACACACACACACACACACACACGGACACGGTCAGTACAGAGTTGGGACTAAATGTCACTTGTCTTTTCAAAGAAGAACTTGATTTACAATTCATTTGTTTTTCAATTAAATGTGACATTATTCTTCCTTACAAATTCCTGTTGTTTCAACAATGTTTTTGCCTGTTTCTACTTCATCAAGCAACAAATCTTATGTTGAATTTGGGACACTGTTTCACTCCATCAGGAGGGGTTTGGTTCAGGATAAAAGAGGACAACAAGTAAATCAAGGCCTGTTGGTTTTATGGTACCTGCCTGGCTTCTTATTTGGACCTAAGATCAAATGTTAAACCTCCCCTTTAACTTATACAAAACAGAATAATTAGAAGGGGAAGTAAAGTAGGAGAGGAAGAGTCAAAGGAGAGCTTGCAACACAAATGCCTCAGATTTTAAAAGAAGCCTTTTCAGTCCCTCTTCCAGCAGGGGCTCCGTAGAAACTGGCAGGCAGAAGTTTGCTCTCAGGGAAGATAGCACCACACATCTGCTCAGAGGTTCAAAGTCCAGTGGCGGGTTGCATCTTTGTCAGCACTGAAGGTTTTCCAGGCTAAGTGCAGGCAGCTACCCTAGTTGCTGGGAGGAGATATCTTGAGAGAAAGGGGCCACAGTATGCATACAATTAAGTTCTCAGAAAACATTTCAGTCACCGGATATATTAAATCTAGACACAGCCCTATGCTGTCTTGCAAAAGACGTTTCATTTCTCTGAATCTCAGTTTCCTTCATAAAATGAGACTGACGCTTCATTTGAATTTACTTTGCAGATGAAAGAAAAATTTACATGTGAATGCTTTCAGCGAACTCGGAAGTGTTCCACAACTATAGCGAATGACTGAAAGGTGCTTCCAGGTTACTGCTCCCAGATATGCCCAAGTGTTAGTGTTGTGCTCACTAAACACCAATGAGAATTTTCTCACTGAAATTTCTTCTGTGCAGTAAAGTAGGACAGTCAACATTTCTAGAAATATACCATTTATCTGTAAAAATAAACAATTATTTCTGTTTTGAATGAGGGAATAAGGTGACTTAGAAAGCTTCATTTTTTAAAAAAATTTGATCCTCATGGAAAGCAATCGAATAAAATAAGTACTCATTGCGAAGTAGCTTTCTAAGTAGCCTGTCGTTAGCTGATTGAATTGTCCTGTTTCCCTGGGCTGTGTGTCTGAGGGTAACCCAGAGGCCGGGGAAAGACTAAAAAGCACACTACTATTGAATCTTCTTGGGCTGCCATAACCAAATACCACTGACTGGGTGGCTTAAACAATAGAAATTTATTTTCTCACAATTCTAGAGGCCAGACGGAGAAGGCAATGGCACCCCACTCCAGTATTCTTGCCTGGAAAATCCCATGGATGGAGGAGCCTGGTAGGCTGCAGTCCATGGGGTTGCAGAGAGTCGGACACAACTGAGCGACTTCTTTCACTTTTCACTTTCATGCATTGGAGAAGGAAATGGCAACCCACTCCAGTGTTCTTGCCTGGAGAATCCCAGGGATGGCGGAGCCTGGTGGGCTGCCATCTCTGGGGTCGCACAGGGTTGGACACGACTGAAGCGACTTAGCAGCAGCAGCAGAGGCCAGAAGTCTTGAAATCAGGGTGCCAGCGGGTCAGTTTATGGTGAGGAATTTTGCCTTGGGCTGCACAGTCATCCTCTTCCAGATGCTCGTGTGACCTCTGCTTTGTCAGTACATGGAGAGGGAGAAAGTGCTAGCCCTCTGATGTCTCTTCTTGTAAGGGCACTGTCCCATTGTGAGGGGCCCATCTTCATGACCTCATCTATCCCCGATTATGTTCTCAAAGCCCCCTCTCCAAGTACCATCACACTGGAGAGTTAGGGCTCTAACATATGAATTCTGAGTCATCCAACTACCCTGTACTGATGAAAGTACAGTTGATCCTCGAAAAACACAGGCTGAATGGCAAGGGTCCACTTAGATGTGGATTCCTTTTGCTAAATATGTACTACAGTACCACACTGGTCCTCCATTGGTTGAATGCATGTATACAGAGGGCACACTGTAGAGTTATCCACATGTTCTCAACATCCTGGAGGGTCAGTGCCCCTAACCCCCACATTGTTCAAGGGTTTCACATATTAATCAGCTTCGTTTTCAATTTGCTATAAACTAAAAGGACATGTATATTTCAGAACTTATTAATTAGCAGTAGCCATTAGCAAAGACTTTAAAGCTTGTGAAACTTTAAGAAGAAATGAGAACATATTTCATGTCCTTGACAAATGGGAAGACTCTATTGAAATGTGCCTATTTCCTCCAAGTTAATTTCAAACAAAATCCCATTGCAGGTTTGTTGAAAATTTTGCAAAATATTGTTTGAAATTTTTGAAAAAATAATTCTGATTTGTATCTGGAAAAACAAAAGTGTATCAATATCTAAGAAATTCTTAAAAAATAAAAATAAGTAGTATTTGACCTATACCAGAAGTTTAAGCAATATGATGTTGGCAAGAGAATTAATAGGTCAATCAAAAGAATGATATGTGATGTCTAGAAAAAAAAGAATTTGCTTATAATAAAAATGGTTTTTATTCAGTGGTGAGAAAGATGGATTATTCAGTAACTGATATTGAGGCAATTGGCTAAGAGAAAAGGAATTTTTAAAGTCGTATGCAAAATGAATCCTAAAAGGATTAAAGACTAAGAAGGAAAGAAAGCAAAAAAGGAAGAAGGGAAGGATGAGAGGAAAGGGAAAATAAAGGACACAGAAAAAAGTGAAGAGAGAAAGGAAAGAAACTTGTAAACACTAGGGGCAAAAAAGGTAAATCTTTTAATAGAGAAGATCTTATAAAAAATATGACACTCAAGAAAACACTTGAGTATGAAAATATTTTCAACAACACTAGAAACCAAAGAAATACAAGCAAAATGGAATAGCTTTGTGTGGAAGGCTTAGCACATTAGAAAGATCATGAAGAATGATAAGACTAAATAGAGACAGGATAGAAAAATGGAGGCACTGCTGCCGGAAATAAAAATTGATACACTGTTACTATAATTATAGCTGACATGTATTAAATGCTTACTAATTACCAAACTATTCTAAGTGTTTCACATGCTACCTCACTCAGTCCTCAGAATAATTCCAATTATTTTCATTCCCATTTTACCAATGAAAAAATTTAAGTATAGATACAGTTACAGGAAATGACTAAGGAGCCTGATAGGCTAAAGTCTATGGGGTCGCAAAAGAGTCATACACAACTTAGCGACTCAACAACAACAGCTAATAAATAACAAATGAAGATTTAAACATAAAAAAAACCTGACTTAGAAATATGTTGTACACGATAAAAATGTATCCTAACAAAACAGAACATAACAAGAATATTTGCTATAGTGTGTATACAGGGCCATGGGATTCCCAGGTGGCTCAACAGTAAAGAGTTCCCCTGCCATTGCAGGACATGCAGGAGACTTGGTCAGTCCTTGCGTCAGGAAGATCCCCTGCAGAATGGAATGGCAACCTGCCCCAGTATTCTTACCTGGAAAACGCCGTGGACAGAAGAGCTTCGTGGGCTACTGTCCATGGTTCACACAGAGCTGGACCCAGCTGACTGACTGGGTACACGTGCAATGCAGGGCCGTAGTCCATATCCAAAACCCTGGAGGCATCTATGTTTCAGAATTTCTCAGGTTTGAAAAAGAGAGTATATGCATGTACTTCATATTATATAGCACCCCTGGGAATACTAGGGTAGCATCCCACAACCAAACATTAATAATTTTGCAATGAAACATATTCACTTGAAGTCAGATATGTAAAGATTACAAATAGCTTAGTAGCTTCATAGTTTTTATTGCCAAATAAGTTCATGTCAGTCAGCTTTTACCACCACAAGGCTACAAAAAAGGTTTTCAGAGCTTTTCATGTTTCAGAATGCAGGTAGCAGATTGCAGTCCTATAATAAAACAAAAGACTGGAAACTATCTGATGTTTTTAAGAGAATTGATTAAATATGTGTTTACATTGATGAAATATCAACATCTAAACTTTAAGAAATTTCTTTTACTGTGTGTATTTGCGAATTTGCTTGCATGAACTGAATATTTTCTAAATTCAAATTTTTCTAAATTTTAAATTCTGGAACTAAAATCTTCTGATTCTCCTTGTTGAACATCTTACTGTCACCACAAGGCTAGGAAATTCCTTGCCAGGTAAAACAGAAACTATACATAGTATTGAATTGGTGAAAAACTAGACTTACTGGTTTAACGTACTATGAATTATAATACATGTTCATCTTTGGGCATTAACCCAAATAGGTCCAAAGAAATCAGCTTTCTTGATCGGAGAACTCTTGGCCAATGTATCAGGGAGAAAAATCAAAAGAATAAGAGCCCCATTTCATTCCACTTTTACTTATTTTTTTCTGAGTCAGCAAATCCCAACAAGATCATGTTTTGCTTTTTAAAGGGCTGCTGTTTAATCCCATTATATCTTTCCAAGCGTACCTATTAAATATAAGCAGGTTGTTGATATGATTAATACTTGCTCAATTGGGGAATTCAGTGATGTTACATATAGCCTTGTTTCCTGTAATAGGCGTAAAGACCAGGTTTGGTTTTGTTTTCCTCTAACTTCCTCTTTGAATGCCACTAAACTCCCCTGTTGTTAATGCAAAGTCACACTAATGTTGCTGGCTGATGCCACACCTTATTTTCCATGTTGCAAAATGGATAACTCAGCCCGGAGATAAGAGTCATTTTCATGTCACTACCTGCCCCACTGAGCAACCACTTCCAAAAAAAGATTCAGAATTACTTCTCTCAACACTTGGAGTGGTTTGCAGAGAGATATTTGCCCCACCCCTACACTCTAAATATCTAGGAGGATCTCATACTGTTTGTGCAATGAACGTCAATTACCAAGTTAAACTAAGCAAATTAGTTACCAAAAATTAAGAAAGCAAAAAATAAAAAAAAAGACTCAGACTTATGCACTGCAACTATTTTAATTGTTATAAAGTCAGGCAACAATAAGCTTGGTAAAAGAAGACTCATATGCAATATCACAGGAGTAATCACTAATCTGATATACTCTAATTTTTAATTTAAAAGTATAGGGAAGTATATATAAATATCTACCAATTTACATAATATGATGTTGGCTTCAGATTACCATATATATCCTTTATTTTCTTAATTTATTCCTAAATATTTTATAGTTTGATGGCTACTATGAAGCTAATAGTTTCCTTTTTAATTTTCTGATTACTGCTATTGTGTTGCTGTTGTTGTTTAGTCACTAAGTCCTGTCCAACTCTTTGCAATCCCATGGACGTAGTCCACCAGGCTCCTCTGTCCATGGGATTTCCCAGGCAAGACTGCTGAGAGTGTGTTGCCATTTCCTCTTCCAGGGGATCTTCCTGACCCAGAGATTGAACCCACTTCTGCATTGGCAGCCAGATTCTTTACCGCTGAGCCACCAGGGAAGCTCTACTGCTAGTATAGAGACTGGTGAATGGTTTTTGACTATAGTCATATCATCTGGAGAAGGCAATGGCAGCCCACTCCAGTACTCTTGCCTGGAAAATCCCAAGGACGGAAGAGCCTGATAGGCTGCAGTCCATGGGGTCACGAAGAGTCGACACGACTGAGTGACTTCACTTTCCCTTTTCACTTTGATGCATTGGAGAAGGAAATGGCAACCCACTCCAGTGTTCTTGTCTGGAGAATCCCAGGGAAGGCGGAGCCTGGTGGGCTGCCGTCTATGAGGTCGCACAGAGTCAGACATGATTGAAGCAACTTAGCAGCAGCAGTCATATCATCAAGATTTCTTATTAATTCAAGTATGTTTTCTAGTCAGATCGTTTTATTATTAAAATTGAAATCACAAGCTCTTGTGCTTTTTAAAATTTATACTGTTTTATTTTTCTCATCCCTACTTGAAGGCCATGAAATAGTCCTCTGGATTTTCTTCTAGTAGCTTACAAGCTTTGTTTTCATATTTGGATTTATTCTGTGTGTAGTAGAGGCAGGGATCTACTCTAACTTTCTTAAAGGGAAAGTTATCACCCTCTGCTGACTAGTTTACTCTTTGGTAATGCCTTTTCTATTTATAATAAGTTCCTGCATCCTCTTTGAGAGGTTGTGCTGAACAGTTTAAACCCTACAATGTCTGAGTAATTTTAAAATTAAATTTTAAACCAGAAGAAAGTTAATATTTAAGGGGAAAGATTGTTGTTTTTCTGCTACTTAATGGGAATGAGAGCTTGTGGACAAGTAAAGTTTAATTTTGTTTAAAAAAAAATGTATGTTTTTGCATTCCTGAATCGTAGTTGTACAGTTTAAGTCTATTACAAGCTAATAACCTTTCACAACAGCCGCTGAGACTTAGACTTTGTCATTTTTTCCCCCTACATTTGATCATTATCTGCCATATTCAATTATTCTGTTAGAGAAATCATACAAAATCCTAGGAAGTCCAGATTGATATTGCCTGATTTGGTTTGTTTCTCAGAGAATTTTCCAAATAGACTCAATTCAAGCCTAGTGACTCCCAAAGGGAAAAGAAAAGCTGTTTATTCCACAAGAATCTGTCACACTCTTTATGTGAGGCACTGAGGATGTAACGGTGAGAGTGAAAAATATCCTTGCCATTATGAAACTGTCAGGCTAGCGGGGGGCAAAGGGAAGGGGACAGACTATACTCAACAATGACACACAAAATATAAAATTACAACTGTGCTAAAAACTCTGCAGGAGTACTTGCTTCTATAAAATTGTATACTATGGGAAACTGACCTAATCTCAAGGTCAAGAAGGAAGTGTCAGCTGAGACCTGAAGTTTGTCTAATAAATAAATGTCAGCAAGGTAAAGGAGATGAAAGGAGATGTCCTGGGCAAGGGCTCTGGGAGGGAAGGGACCTGAGTAGGTTAAAGAACTGGAAGAAAGCCTCTCAGGAGAGAAAAAGTGGCATGAGGCAGGTAGAGGGCAGCCTGCCAGGCAGGCTTGGGTAAGCATTCACTCTCTAATTTAAAAAAAAGAGTGAAAGGAGTTGTCTCCTCTTTGTTTTCCAAAGCCTGAACCATGTAAGAGAAGAGAGAGTGTGAGGAAAGTGAAGTTTCCTCTCAAGATGAAAAAAGATTTCCTCCAGGTGTGGGGAGAAAACAAAGGCCCTGCGAGCCACACAGGAGTGAGGAAGATTATAGCCAAGGCCATTGAGAGGGACAGTGTTTGAGGGTCAAGGAATGAGGGGAGCTGAGTTGGCTCTGCAGGGGGCCCAGCACCCCGGGGGTGGGCAGTGTCTACTGCCCCAGCCAGGGAGGGGCATCAGCACTTCTCCCTCCTCGTGGTATCCTGGGGCATCTTCTTTTGACAGCAGCAGTACTTTTCTGGTGACCATGGAGAAATGGAATATTCCCTGCCTTATCAGTAAACAAGGATGTCACAGTCATTACCACCCGCAGCCCTCTTGTGTGAGCCAGTGAGCCCTCAGGGAACTCAGGAGGGAGAAGAATCCCTGCCAGCTAGCAGCCATCAGACTGCAGCCACTCTCCGTGGTGAGCTCGGAGGAAAGAAAGCCCAGGATGTGAAACCACAGAACAGTGGCCCCAGCTAGCTGAGGTGCGTATGAAAGGAACGATTTCAGCGGACCCAGACTCTTGCATCTTCCCATACGTAGAAAAGCACTAAATTCCTTAACTTGGGTTATTTGGTTTTCTTTAACAATAATCTTTTGAGGTTCAGACTCCCTGCTATTAGTTGCAAAATTCCTAAATGAACTGGCTCCTCCCCTCACCTCTTTGGAATGGTTCTCTCAGGGTCACTTGAGATCCTGTCTCCTGGGCTTGAAGTGCTAAAAATTCCCACTGAATAAAACATAACTCTCAACTTTTAGGTTGTGAATATTTTTTAAGTCAACAATTACAGCAACCACAAAGGGACCAGAGCATATTCCTCTCTTCTGCCTGAACTCTACGAGAATGCAGAGCCTTGATATCCATAGAGGTATCAAGGTATACTTTTGTGTCTGTCTGCCTCCTCAGGGAGTCCAAATGAATTTGAATGAGTGTCTCCTGGTTCTAGGAACTCCCGTATTGGTTGATGATCTGAAGTTTTATTCACTGGGGAAAAATTATCCTTGAAACTTGCTTTTAAGAAGAAGTAACTGGATTATCCTCAGTTGAAGGACTGGGAAGATTTTGCTCAGTACAGGTGGCTGAGCAGGTTAAACTCAGTGAAAGGCACTGGGAAGATTTTGCTCCAGCAGGTTATCCTCAGTGGAAAAGGCACTGGGAAGACTCAGTTTGGATACTGAGTGGTTATCCTCTGCAGGTTATCTTCAGTGAAAAAGGCACTGGAAAGACTCAGTTTGAATATTGAGGGGTTATCCTCAGTTTACAGCTGGGAAGACTTTGCCCAAACAGAGTACGGTGAAATGGAGTTATTGGAGGAAGATTGGCTGTCATTTTTCCTAGAATTGGTTACCTTAATAGAGCTTGTTAAAATAAAACTGAAATCCTATGAGAGGCTCTGAGCTCTGGACAAGGGATTCTCTCCTCCTGGCTGGCAATGGCTTTCTCAGGAAAACATGCAAGAGTGGAAGAGGAAAGACCTCATGCTTTGCAGTTATCCCTGTAAGGAAACTCATACACTTAATTAACCGGCTCAGCCAGGGACTCACCTAGTAATTGGCCATTCTGCGACATGAGCACCTGTGGAAGTCTTAACTGCACTGGAATCACTCAAGACACGTAAGGGGTGGGGGTGGTGACACAGCTCTGGGGCAAAACCAGAAAAGCTAAACTCTCAACACCACACTGGGCCCATCACACACAATCGTCACTAGCAATTTTATTTTGACAAACTAACTTCACAGTGGGAAATAAAAGGTTCGAAAATAAGAGAAAAAAGAACAACAGATTGCTGGCCTCCAGCTAACACCAGGGCTTCCCTGGTGGTTCAGACCATAAAGAATCCATTTGCAATCTGGGAGACCTGTGTTTGATCCCTGGGTTAGGAAGATCCCCTGGATGCGGACATGGCAACCCACCCCATGGACAGAGGAGTCTGGGCAGGCTACAGCCCTTGGGGTCGCACAGGGTCGGGCACGACCGAGTGACTAAGCACAGCACAGCTAATATCCCAGCTGGGTAAATATATGTACAAAAATTACAAGTATTTGCTTAATTGAAGTTAAAGGAAATCAAGCCCTAAAAATGAGGGGCTCTTCTATTGTGTACACAATTAAATTAAGGTTAAAAAAAGCTGGCTTGGTGAAACTTTAAACAAAGGCCTTCTAGAGGGAAACTTGCATTTCTCTATGCCTCCAAATCAACAAAGACTCTGAAATGTTTGATGCAGTCTCAAAAATGACAGAATGATCTCTGTTTCCAAGGCAAACCATTCAATATCACAGTAATCCAGCTTATGTCCCAACCAGTAATGCTGAAGAAGCTCAACTATTCTATGATGACCTACAAGACCTTCTAGAACTAACACCCCAAAAAGATGTCCTTTTCATCATGGGGCCTAGAGTGCAAAAGTAGGAAGTCAAGAGATACTTGAAGTAACAGGCAAATTTGGCCTTGGAGTACAAAATGAAGCAGGGCAAAGGCTAACAGAGTTTTGCCAGGAGAACACACTGGTCATAGCAAACACCCTCTTCCAACAACACAAGAGAAGATTTGACACATGGACATCACCAGATGGTCAACGCTGAAATCAGATTGATTATATCCTTTGTAGCCAAAGATGGAGAAAGAAGCTCTATATAGTTAGCAAAAACAAGACCAAGAGCTGACTGTGACTCAGATCATAAACTCCTTATTGCAAAATTCAGACTTAAATTGAAGAAAGTAGGGAAAACCACTAGACCATTCAGGTATGACCTAAATCAAATCCTTTATAATTTACAGTAGAGGTGATAAAGAGATTCAAAGAATTAGATCTGATAGAGTGCATGAAGAACTATGGACAGAGGTTCGTGACATTGTACAGGAGACAGGGATCAAGACCATCCTCAAGAAAAAGAAATGGAAAAAGGCAAAATGGTTGTCTGAGGAGGGCTTACAAATAGCTTAAAAAAGAGAAGTGAAGGCAAAGGAGAAAAGGAAAGATATACCCATTTGAATTCAGAGTTCCAAAGAATAGCAAGGAGAGATGAGAAAGCCTTCCTCGGTGATCAATGCAAAGAAATAGAAGAAAACAATAGAATAGGAAAGACTAGAGATCTCTTCAAGAAAATTAGAGATACCAAGGGAACATTTCATGCAAAGATGGGCACAATAAAGGACAGAAGTATTATGGATCTAACAGAAGCAAAAGATATTAAGAGGTGGCAAGAATACACAAAAGAACTATACAAACAGGATCTTCATGACCCAGATAACCATGACAGTGTGATCACTCACCTAGAGCCAGATATCCTGGAAGGTGAAGTCAAGTGACCTTAGGAACCATCACTACTAGTACAGGTGATGGAATTCCAGTTGAGCTGTTTCAAATCCTGAAAGATGACGTGAAAATGCTGCACTCAACATGCCAGCAAATTTGGGAAACTCAGCAGTGGCCACAGGACTGGAAAAGGTCAGTTGTCATTCCAGTCCCAAAGAAAGACAATGCCAAAGAATGCTCAAACTACCACACAGTTGCATTCATTTCACATGCTAACAAAGTGATACTCAAAATTCTCCAAGCAAGGCTTCAGCAGTACATGAACCATGAACTTCCAGATGTTCACGCTGGATTTAGAAAAGGCAGAGGAACCACAGACCAAATTTCCAACATCCATTGGGTCATAGAAAAAGCAAGAGAATTCCAGAAAAATATCTATTTCTGCTTTATTGATTATGCCAAAGTCTTTGACTGGGTAGATCATAAGAAACTGTGGAAAATTCTTCAAGAGATGGGAATACCAGCCCACTTTATCTGCCTCTTGAGAAATCTGTATACAGGTCAAGAAGCAACAGTTAGCACTGGACATGGAACAACAAATTGGTTCTAAAATGGGAAAGGAGTACGTCAAGGCTGTATATCGTCACCCTACTTATTTAACTTCTATGCAGAGTACATCATGAGAAACTCTGGGCTGGAGGAAGCACAAGCTGGAATCGAGATTGCCGAGAGAAATATCAATAGCCTCAGATTTGCAGATGACACCACCCTTATGGCAGAAAGTGAGAAGAACCTCTTGATGAAATGGAGGAGGAGAGTGAAAAAGTTGACTTAAAACTCAACATTCAGAAAACGAAGATCATGGCATCCAGTCCCATCACTTCATGGCAAATAGATGGGGAAACAATGGAAACAGTTTCAGACTTTATTTTTTGGACTCCAAAATCACTGCAGATGGTGACTGCAGCCATGAAATTAAAAGATGCTTGCTCCTTGGAAGACAAGCTATGACCAACCTTCACAGCATAGTAAAAAGCAGAAATGTTACTTTGCCAACAGAGGTCTGTCTAGTCAGGCTAAGGTTTTTCCAGTAGTCATGTATGGATGTGAGAGTTGGACTATAAAGAAAGCTGAGAGCTGAAGAATTGATGCTTTTGAACTGTGGTGTTGGAGAAGACTCTTGAGAGTCCCTTGGACTGCAAGGAGATCCAACCAGTCCATCCTAAAGGAGATCAGTCCTGAGTATTCACTGGAAGGACTAATGCTGAAGCTGAAACTCCAATACTTTGGCCACCTGATGCGAAGAGCTGACTCATTGGAAAAGACCCTGAAGCTGGGAAAGATTGAGGGCAGGAGGAGAAGGGGACAACAGAGGATGAGATGGTTGGATGGCATCACTGACTCAATGGACATGGCTTTGGGTAAACTCCGGGAGTTGGTGATGGACAGGGAGTGCTGGTGTGCTGCTGTCATGGGGTCGCAAAGAATCAGACACAACTGAGTGACTGAACTGAAATAACAGGGAGGGAACTCAGCTCCACCCATCAACAGAAAATTGGATTAAAGATTTACTGAGCATGGCCCCACCCATCAGAACAAGACCCAATTTCCCCCTCAGTCAGTCTCTCCCATCAAGAAGCTTCCATAAGCCTCTTATCCTTCTCCATCAGAGAGCAGACAGACTGAAAACCACAATCACATAATTAAATTTAGTTTGAAGTTAACTAAATAAATTTTGTTTAGTAAGCTAATAATGTAAGACAGAAAGTTGATTTCTCTCTCTGTTAAAAGTGCCTCTTTCTGATAACAGATGGTGTGAGTTTCTGTGTCCCCAAGTGATCTCTATTTGCTTTCTTTTAATTGTTTTGTCACTTTGGTTAAATGAAAAAGTATTGTTTCAGTGACTTATGATCCTGTTGCATTATAAAATGATCCTGCATCATTATAAAATTTTTGATATTTTTAAACAAACTTCCCAAATGACAAAATCTAAGTAAAGCTCTTTTAGCCTCCAGTTGACTCTGGATGCTTCTAAGAAATATCTCTAAGACATCTCAGAGAGGAATGCTAACCTACATTTATTTGGGATTTTAAATCAGAAATATTATCAAATGATTGAAGGTGAACTTTAGGTTGCAATGCATGGATGATTGTCATCAATATAAATATTCCAAAATGTAAATGGAATCTCTAACATCTGATATGTCCTGATGTAATGTTATTAGTCATAATTCTAGTTATTATCCTAAAATGTTGTATGTTGAAGACATATACAAGTTTCTTGCTAATTACATTAGCCATGCTAATTAAGTTCTGTCCTTTATAGACAGTCATAATTTTACATTATGTTTACAAAATGTAGATTTTCAATAAAACTCATAAACAGAACTTTTGAAATAAGTATAAGTTTCTGATAGCCTGTAGATAATACCACTGAACTGGGTAACAAATGACAAAATTAATTTTTAAAAAGCTGATTACTTCATGCAGACATAGGAATCAATTACATGAGACTGAATAAACTGATGAATATAATTTATAACTTTATGGCTTTGGAAAATAAACTAGATTGAATCTTTGTTTTCCAATAAAACTTTTATACTCTCAGCACAAGGTGATAAAGTATACCTTTGTAAGCCAAGATGAAGCATTTATCTTTTTCTCTCTACCTGATCCTGCCAGAGTTTGGCTTCTCTAACTGGCTCTACTGTGGACTTGATGGTTTATTGCAATCGGTACTTGTTCTTTGTTTCCAAATTGTTTATGCTGGTGTCTCTGCTACATTATGACTTTGTCAATGTCACTAGCTATATGACTTATATCTTGTCTATTTTATAAGATTGTTTAGGCCTCCAACAACAATAATGATGACTAGGTGACTTGAAGCAGTTGATCAGATATACAGTTCTGTATGCAATCAGTGATTGTAATAGTGCAACTCTAGATATGGGAAGGCACAACAAGAGAAAACATCCTTTGGCTAGTAAGACAGGGTCCATAGAATCTTTTATTCACTATCATTGGGCCTAGTCCAAAAATTTTTATCGAGCCCATCTTTGCATGAAATGTTCCCTTGGTATCTCTAATTTTCTTGAAGAGATCTCTAGTCTTTCCCCTT
>SJXQ01010744.1:0-25087 GCA_006408695.1 Aepyceros melampus
TTCTTTGGAAGGAATGATGCTAAAGCTGAAACTCCAGTACTTTGGCCACCTCATGCGAAGAGTTGACTCATTGGAAAAGACTGATGCTGGGAGGGATTGGGGACAGGAGGAGAAGGGAACTACTGAGGATGAAATGGCTGGATGGCATCACGGACTCGATGGTCGTGAGTCTGGGTGAACTCCGAGAGTTGGTGATGGACAGGGAGGCCTGGCGTGCTGCGATTCATGGGGTCGCGAGGAGTCGGACACAACTGAGCAACTGAACTGAACTGAACTCCAATGAACACCCTGGACTGATCTCCTTTAGAATGCACTGGTTGTATCTCCTTGCAGTCCAAGGGTGTAACATTAAATATATTCCAGTATCCTTGAGACTAAAATCTAATTTTTGATAGATATGGGAACTGTTCATCAAAATATTTGCTTAATAAGTATTATAATAGCTAGTATTTATTGAGTGCTCATAATATGCCCGTCAGTGTTGTACATTTCTTACATGGATACACTTGTGTAAGTCTCACATCAACCTCCTTTTACAGGGAAAAAGGTTGAGGCACATGAACGTTAAGAGTCAGTGGAAGAAATCCTATCAGCGCTTAGGCAGATTGGCTGCAGAAACTGCACTGATATTGATGATCCTGTGGCAGGCCCCTCCCCAGTCTCTCTAAGTAAACAGCAGATCACATTCTTGGCTACCTTAAGCACTGATGAAAGTATATTAATAGTGAAATTTGAAGGCATTAATTTTTAAACATTAGATTATCTGCCCAAAAACAAAATGGAAGGTATTTTAGTGCTTTACTCAGCACATCTAAAATAACTGCACAGTCCTAGTGGCTTCATGTTCTGCTGTGGTTAAACTCTGGGAATCCCACAAAGGGCTGAATTTGGGGCACCTTTAATCACAGCAAGCAGAGCATATACCTGAAGAGTCAAGAAAATGTAAAGGTAATCGAAATCCCACATTAATTTTTCTGCTAAATAAATGCTTTTGTAGCATTTAACAGCCAAAGAAAAAGAAGACAGGGAAGAAAAAATGTGTTCAATCCAACATTGTATATGCAAAGATGTGTTTGTTGGGAACCTGAAGTTTATCAGTAAGCCTCAATCATTTTTAAACATATTTGTGATTGTATAATACAATAATGGGGACTTCCTGGGCAGTCCAGTGGTTACAACTCTGCATTTCCAGTACTGGGGTCATAGGTTCAATCACTGGTTGGGAAATTAAGATCCCACATGTCAGGTGGCAAAAAAAAAAAAAAAAGTTATTTGTTTCATTACTAGTCGCAAGAGAATTATTTTTCTGCAGCAAATGTGCTGGGTTTTGACTTCACTATAGGCTAAACAAGCTTTTACGTATTGGCTATGGGAGCCACCCTACCATTTATAACACATTTTATGGGAGAAAATGCTACGAGTTCCACACAATCAGTTTTCAAATGAACCACTGGAGCATCACCTGTTTGTCAGTCGGGAACTGCCTTTAGGAGTCTGACTGTCCTGCCTGGTCCTGGGTCTCTAATAAAAAGTCCATGTGTTTGGCTGACAACTCTCAACCTCAGTTCACAGAATGCAGTTTCACTCTTCTCCCTCAGCATATCATGCCTGAAAGCTTCTCACCAGAGCAGGAGTTTACAGGCCCTTTGCACGTGACTTTAACACCAGCAGTGTGGAACTGGATATGCCAATTTTTCATATTTTAGTTGATAGATGCTTTACAGCTTCCTCTTCCTAATTTGTCAAGATCCTTAATAATTGATTGGTGGTGTCTGTATCAGTTCAGTTCAGTTGCTCAGTCATGTCCGACTCTTTGCGACCCCGTGAATCGCAGCACGCCAGGCCTCCCTGTCCATGGCTATACATATATATAAATATGTGTATATATATATTTATTTATACACATACACATATTTATTGTTTGTTGTTCAGTCTCTAAGTTGTGTCCTACTCTTGTGACCCCTTGGACTGCAGCACGTCAGGCTTCCCTGTCCTCCACCATCTCCTGGTGTTTGCCCAGATTCATGTCCATTGTGTTGGTGATGCTTTCTGACTATCTCATCCTCTGCTGCACTCTTCTCATTTTGCCTTCAACCTTTCCCAGCTTTGTGGTCTTTTCCAGTGAGTTGGCTCTTTGCATCAGCTGACCAAAGTATTGGAGCTTCAGTATTGATGCTTCAGCATCAGTTCTTCCAATGAATATTCAGTGTTGATTTCCTTTAGGATTCACTGGTTTGATCTCCTTGCAGTCTAAGGAACTCTCAAGAGCCCTCTCCAGCACCATAATTTGAAAGCATCGAATTGTGCTGGAGAAGCACCAGCCATTGGCACTCAGCCTTCTTTAAGGCCCAGCACTCACATCTACACATGACCACTGGAAAAACCATAACTTGACCATATGGCCCTTGCCAGCAAAGTGAAGTCTCTGGTTTTTAATATGCTGTCTAGATTTGTCATAGCCTTCCTTTCAAGGAGCAAGCATCTTTTAATTTCATGGCTGCAGTCACTGTCTGCAGTGATTTTAGAGGCCCACCAAAATAAAATCTGTCATTGCTTCCCTTTGTTCACCTTCTGTTTGCCATGAAATGTTGGAACTGGATGCTGTGATGTTAGTTTTTTTAATGCTGAGTTTCAAGACAACTTTTTCACTCTCCCCTTTCACCCTCATTAAGAGGCTCTTTAGTTCCTTTTCACTTTCTGCCATTAGGGTGGTATCATCTGCATACCTGAGGTTGTTGATATTTATATACATGCACACATATATATGTATATAAATTTGTGTGTAATTCATGTGTGTGTATGTGTAAATGCATACACATATATACAGTTGACCCTTGGAAAACATGGATTTGAACAGTATGGGTCCCTCTATATGCAAATTTTTCTGTAATGTGTACTACAGAAATATGCAGTTTGCATTTGGTTGCATTTACAGATGCAGAGGTTTGATTGTAGTTATATTTGAGTTTTCAATTGTCCAGATTGTGCCTCTAACCCTTGAGCTGTTCGAGTTTCAGCTGTATAGAACGGTGTATAGGTGTGTGTATACACATTATTTTTGCCTTTTGTATTTTGTTCACTATTTAATTCCAGGGCATAGTCAGATATTTCTGTACTATTCAGTAGGCATTCTTAGAGTCACAAATAGGCCTTAACTCAGTTGTTCTATTTATTTGTCCATATGTAGAGAGAAGTCTTGATAAAATAAGCTGTAGTAAATTGATCCATTTGCATTAACAGAGGCATTTAAAAGTTTTTCTGTTATGAGAAACACACTGTAGTCAAGCAGGGGTAGAGACCAGAAGAAGCATAAGGAGGATGTTCAGCTGTAATCCATGTGCAAGATGTCAACAGCTTGAATGAAGATGGAAGAGGCAAAAATAAGTGGTTGAATTCTAGATAGATTCTGAAGGCACAGACATCAGGATATGGAATATGAGAGAAGAGTCAAATATTTATTCAAAAGTTTTTACCTTTACTAACTGGGAAAAGCAAATTGCTGAAATTCTTCATGAAGAGTAAGTGGGGTGAGACTAGGTACCAAGAAGTCATTGTTGGATATGTTTCAGTTCAGTTCACTTCATTCGCTCAGTCATGTCCAGCTCTTTGTGAGCCCATGAACTGTAGCACGCCAGGCCTCCTTGTCCATCACCAGCTCCCGGAGTTCACCCAAACTCTTGTCCATCGAGTCGGTGGTGCCAACCAGCCATCTCATCCTCTGTCGTCCCCTTCTCCTCCTGCCCCCAATCCCTCCCAGCATCAGAGTCTTTTCCAATGAGTCAACTCTTTGCATGAGGTGAAGAGTATTCCAGTACTCCAGAGTACTGGAGTCTCAGCTTTAGCATCATTCCTTCCAAAGAAATCCCAGGGTTGATCTCCTTCAGAAAGGACTGGTTGGATCTCCTTGCAGTCCAAGGGACTCTCAAGAGTCTTCTCCAACACCACAGTACAAAAGCATCAATTCTTCAGCGCTCAGCTTTCTTCAACATCCAACTCTCAATCCATACATGACAACTGGAAAAAACAGCCTTGTCTAAATGGACCTTTGTTGGCAAAGTAATGTCTCTGCTTTTCAATATGCTATCTAGGTTGTCATTTTCTTCCAAAGAGTAAGTGTCTTTTAATTTCACGGCTGCAATCACCATCTCCAGTGATTTTGGAGCCCAAAAAGATAAAGTCTGACACTGTTTCCCCATCTATTTCCCATGAAGTGATTGGACCAGATGCCATGATCTTCGTTTTCTGAATGTTGAGCTTTAAGCCAACATTTTTCACTCTCCTCTTTCACTTTCATCAAGAGGCTTTTTAGTTCCTCTTTACTTTCTGCCATAAGGGTGGTATCATCTGCATATCTGAGGTTATTGATACTTCTCCCAGCAATCTTGATTCCAGCTTGTGCTTCTTCCAGTCCAGCGTTTCTCATGATGAACTCTGCATAGAAGTTAAATGAGCAGGGTGACAATATACAGCCTTGACGTACTCCTTTTCCTATTTGGAACCAGTCTGTTATTCCATGTCCAGTTCTAACTGTTGCTTCCTGACCTGCATATAGGTTTCTCAAGAGGCAGGTCAGGTGGTCTGGGATTCCCATCTCTCTCAGAATTTTCCACAGTTTATTGTGATTCACACAGTCAAAGGCTTTGGCATAGTCAATGAAGCAGAAATAGATGTTTTTCTGGAACTCTCTTGCTTTTTCAATGATCCAGCAGATGTTGGCAATTTGATCTCTGGTTCCTCTGCCTTTTCTAAAACCAGCTTGAACATCTGGAAGTTCACGGCTCATGTATTGCTGAAGCCTGGCTTTGGAGTATTTTGAGCATTACTTTACTAGTGTGTGAGATAAGTGCAATTGTGCTATAGTTTGAGCATTCTTTGGCATTGCCTTTCTTTGGGATTGGAATGAAAAACTGACCTTTTCCAGTCTTGTGGCCACTGCTGAGTTTTCCAAATTTGCTGGCATATTGAGTGCAACACTTTCACAGCATCATCTTTCAGGATTTGAAATAGCTCAACTGGAATTCATCACCTCCACTGGATATGTATAGAGATTCCTGTAAGTCTTCCGGGGCAGACAATGAGACAGAAATTGGATATATGTTTGTTTAAAGTTCAGCATTATGAGGTAAAAGATTCAGGACAGAGATTCGGGACAAAGGCTAACTCTGGTAATGAAGAATGTATACTAGCATGGTCTATATCCAAGACCTAAGGAACAATGATAGGTTGCTGGGCAGGGAAACTAAACAGCAAAAAAGAGGAATCTCATATTTAGGAAAGTCAAAATGATTTGTTGACAAAGAATGATAAAGTCAAGATCAAGACCTAGATCTGATGAGCTTGGCAATCTGTTCTTACCCACTAGAGTGGTGTATGTCATAACATTTAGTTTGTTTTTCTAACATTTCTCCAGTGAAGAATTCTGCCATCTTTTTCAAGGCATTTTACAATTATTTTGAACACATATGCCCACCAGATCCATCATACATTTTTTACTGTGTGAAATCATGGATTCACCAAACATTTGGTTCTGTTTTTGGAAGGTTTTCCGTTCTCCCCATATTCAACCAGTATTCCAGATTCCCTATCCAACATAAACACATTTTTTTAACCCAGTGCTGATTACTGAACTCTTGTTGTTGTTTAGTTGCTAAGTTGTGGTCATCTCTTTTGTAGACCACCGGGCTCTCCTGTCCATGGGATTTCCCAGGCAAGAATATTGGACTGGGTTACATTTGTTCTTCAGGGGATCTTCCCAACCCAAGGACCAAACCTGTCAACATTGCATTGACAGGTGGATTCTTTACCAGTGAGTCACCAGGGCAGCCCGTTTATTGAGTTGAGTTCCCTCAAATTCATAAGTTGAAGCCCTAATCCCTGCGATGATGGTTGGAGGAGAGACTTTTGGGAGATGAGTTTTAGATGAAGTCACGAGGGTGGGGTCCTCATGATGGGATTAGTGCCCTTATAGAAAGAGCCACCAGAGGGCTTTTTCCTCTTCTGTCTGTTTCTGCAATGTTTGAACACAGTGCAGAAAGCAGCTATCTCTAGCCAGGAAAATAATTCTCACCAGGTCTTTACTGTGCTGCTGCCTTGGTCTCAGACTTTTAATGTCCAGAACTGTGAGAAAATATATATCTGTTGTTGAAAACATCCAGTCTATGCTGTGCTGTGCTTAGTCACTCAGTCATGTCCAACTCTTTGTGACCCCATGGACTGTAGTCCACCAGGATCCTCTGTTGATAGGGATTCTTCATACAAAAATACTAGAATGGGTTGCAATGCCCTCCTCCAGAGGATCTTCCCAACCCAGGGATCAAACCCAGGTCTCCTGCATTACAGGTGGATTTTTTTACCAGCTGAGCTACCAGAGACACCCTATGCTGCTGCTGCTAAGTCACTTCAGTCGTGTCCAACTCTGTGAGACCCCAGAGACGCTAGCCCACTAGGCTCCCCTGTCCCTGGGATTCTCCAGACAAGAACACTGGAGTGGGTTGCCATTTCCTTCTCCAATGCATGAAAGTGAAAGTGAAGTCGCTCAGTTGTGTCCAACCCTCAGCAACCCCATGGACTGCAGCCTTCCAGGATCCTCTGTTCATGGGATTTTCCAGGCAAGAGTACTGGAGTGGGGTGCCATTGCCTTCTATGAGACACCCTATAGTACTTTGTAAAGCCAATATGCTGATTCTCCCAGGAAATGAGATGGAGTGCTTTGAATGCTCATCTAGGTACTATGCTATGTCCTGGATTTAATTTCTCATATGTATAATGGAGTTAGCAGTTTGTAAAGCACATTCTATGTCTTTCCTTTGCATATTTGGTTATGACAACAGTCCTGGACAGTAGATTGTAGATCATGTATGTCTTAGTAGGAAAAGAACACACTTTCCCTGGTCTCAACCTTGGTAAGTGATGGAAGTAGATGGAAATGAAATGCTGCTTTTTTGGTTTTAAGCCTCATGCTCTGTCCATGATTACAGGACCTCATTACCACCTGCCCATCAGGTAGTGATTTGAGAGAGAAGTAGCAAGCAAAGCAGTTAATAGCACAGGCTGTGGAGCAAGACCTTGTTTTAAATCCTGCCTCTACTTCTTTCTATATTTATGGTTTTAGGCAAGATGTTAAGGTTCCTGTGTATCACTTTCTTCTTTTGAAAAAATGAGATAATAAAAATAACATGTGGATTTGAGGATCAAGTGAGTTAATTCCTGTAGAACATCTCAGACATCTTAAACATGGAAAGTACCCCATAATCATTAGGGATGATTTGTATTATTTTTTGTTTTGATACATTTCTTAAAGCTGTGTACAGTGCCCTCACAGCATCCTTAGTACAAAAAAGCAAGAAATGACTGTTAAACTTCCTCTTTCTCATACTTTGTTTTATTCTGCAATTATAGTTACATACGGTATTTATCATCCTCTATTTTAATGCCAAAGAATAATTCTCTAATTCCTCTGATGTCCAGTCTGAGAGATATTGGTAATCAGTTATGGTCTCCTCTAATCATCCTCATTATGGACTGTTTGGCAGAAAACAACTAATCTCTCTCTCTCTACCTTTGTCCTCTTTCTTTCCCTAGATACATTTTTCTATTGCTTACCATTTAATCATCATAAAATAAATCCTTTTCTCATTAAAAACTAAATTCATCTCCCCTAGAGATCATTATTTACTATTAATAACTTTCTAAAAATGAAGCCAGTTCTTCCTCTGGTTTACTTTTACTGTCTGTTTTATTCTGTAGAATATTTTCATAAAAATTGAAATCATTTTCTCTTATTCTCATCATTCAGTTGAGCTCTATGTTTTGTTTGTTATCTGCAGCATACTAAAGGTAGAATCTTTCTAATTATGATGCCAGTATTTCTGTACTATTTTCTTCATTTTTTCCCCTAGTGTGCCATGATAGAAAGTGTTGACAGAAGATGGAGCAAAGCAGAGTCCAGTTTATGGCTCAGTGGAATTGCGTTATAGCAGTAATTTCTCATATTGGAATGCAAAAGCAAAGAATGTCTCAAAATGGACTGAGAAGCAGCTGTCTAGCACAGGGAACTCAGCCTGGTGCTCTGCGACGACCTAGAGGGTGGGATTGGTGGGGAGGGAGGGAGGCTCAAGAGAGAATTGATGTATGTATACATATAGCTTATTCATGATGTTGTACAGCAGAAACTAACACAACATTGTAAAGCAATGATTCTCCAATTTAAAAAAATTTAAAAAGAAGATTCCAACAGACAGAAAAAAAGAGTGAATTGAGTAACTTCAGTACTGTACCTCAGTATGTACTGTCCTTGGGACTGTAGACATCAGTGGGCAGGTGGTAGGTAAGAACACAGTCTCTGGAGTGGGCCTGCCTGACTTTGCATCTGGCATGCCCATGCCCCGTCTCTGTGACCTGCCATGTCCCTGGGCATCCCTTTTCTCATCTGGCAGTTCTAAGATGATTGGGAAGATTAGAATGAGTTACATATGTGTTACAGGAGGTGTTGCCGTACTCTGAGAAACAACTTATTAAAATCTGTGTGTCTTAGTGCAACAGAGATTTATTTCTCTTTATACGAAGTCATTTATGGAATGGGGTAGGCCTTGGGGGCAGTGAACGTGCAGCGGCTCAGCCATCAAGCCTGCTTGAATCCTGTCCCTTGGCCATCTGGACAAGAAAAAGGTGGGAGGACTGGCCCGGGCTTTTCCCTGGCAGAGCTGAGCCGTGACACCTGTGCCACTTCATGCCTCTCTGGCTAACTGAAAGAAACTCCAAAATGAAGAGAGAAAAGGAATGTTTGATAAACATCATTGATTCTGCCCCAAGATGTAAAACGCTTAGAACACAGATTCTGGCTACAGAATCAAAGCCCAGTTCACACTCACTGTTGCTATTTTCCACGAAAAGGAATATGGTGCTCAGGAGTCAAGAAGCAGGCTGTGACCAAAGGGCTTTGTTTAGATTTCAGTGAAAGGGGGCTAGGAAATGAATTTGCATGTTGAGAGCAAGAGTTATAGGAAAATTATGTAGGTCCAACTTGGGGTTCTCATCCTCATCTGCTGTAAATTAAATTTTCCTTTCCTGTTTCTGCTACCTAAAAATCTTATATCATTAGAATAGCCTTTAACCTTTCCATAATTCAGTTATATCATTTGCAAAAGGGTGATAATTCTAGCTCCTTCCTCAGAGATTGAGTATAAGTGGCTATTTGTTCTAATGTTTTATATCACACATTGTAGGAGCTCATTTCAGTTGTTATTACTCTATGGCCTACAAATTTGGATAGGCTCTTGGTCATCTTTGTTCTCAGTTTCAAATATCTGTATCTTGAAGGTATGATTGATATTATCTCTAAAAATGCCTCTATTTACAAACTACTGAGTAAATAATTATTTTTCTAAATTGGAAAGTCTTTATGCAGCAAGGTCTGTTTCTGTTGGGATTAAACTCACAGGATACCCAGGCTCCTGCCTTTCCCTTCACACTGAGTCGTCCCCCAGTTCCCAGGATAAAATCTGACTGAAGAAATATGTGACTCCCTCTAGCCCTGATTTCCATCCCATCCCCATTCATGATATTAATTCTGATTACTGGGACCTACCTCTTGCTAAAATTACACCCCCGTATGTCCCATTGCTTCACCATTCAGATGAAGCCCGATAGGTCTTGAGCACCTTTCACTAGTGTAAAAGCTGAAACTCAATCCAGTGGCCAGAGCCTACTGCTCACTGATAGCCATTATTATCAGAAACGGATGCCTACATGTCTACATCTGAAGACTACTACTTTTAATTCTTTAGAGATATGCTCAGCCTATTCGTTGAGATGTGCTGACACTTCACTAACCAACTGATGACCTGGTCCACGGCAACAGTTACCTGTATACCAGAGTGCCATGCAAGTCCACCAGGGTTAACTGAGGGTGTGATGAGGGTGTCTCTTGCTCTATGCTCAGCCATGTCCAACTTTCTGCGACCCCATTGATTATAACCTTCCAGGCTCCTCTGTCCATGGAATTTTCTAGGCAAGAATGTTGGAATCGGTTGCCATTTCCTACTCCAGCGGATCTTCTGGACCCAGCAATTGAACTTGTGTCTCCTGCATGGGCAGGCACATTCTTTACCACTGTGTCCCCTACAGTCGCTTATAAACATGCTCTATTCTCTGGGATGAGTTTATTTCTGAATTCTTTGTGGCTTTAAAATTGACTAAATTCTAACGCATACAAGCTCATGTCTCATTATTTGTCATACATTTTAAGAAATAATTTTTAAAACCATGTTTTTGCAAATGTTTTAAGTATGGAAGATTAGCCTAGATACTTACAAATTAGATGCAAATTTATATGCATAAAAATAGTAGATAGAAATCTATTTAAGTCTATTTGTTTTTATTAATTCAATTTCTATCATGCAGAAATATTCATGAATTTCACATTTTAGCTTTTTCTATTCTTCTATATTTTAAATTTCTATTTTAATGTTTCTTTTTTCTCTTGTGAACTTCCTCTCACCTTTTTTCTTCTCTCTACATGAAACAGATGTTCTAGTATTCAGGCATAAATTTATATTGCTTGATGAAGGTGGAAAAGAAGAGAAAACAGCAGGAATCCTGATTTATTTCACTGGGCTTTTAGGAAGTTTTGAAGTATTATTTGAGTTGCCTTCTGAAAGAGGTAGTTGTGGTCAAATGTTAACTGTGTTTCCTGATGATGTTACAGTTCAGACCCTTAGAAAATGGCTCTGTTCTTATTATTTTTGTTTTTGTCATTGAAAGTTTTTCAAATGCTACACAAAGAAACCTGAAAATCTAAATGGGACACAGTTAAACATTATATATTTTAAAGCCCAATACTACAATTATTCTAATGTAATTAAACTTCATGAATATGGTATGCAAATAAAATTGTCAAGAACTATACCAAAAAGAATTGTTCTTGAACACAGAATAGCTTGATTCTGAAATTCTTATAAGGATCACTGTTTTATGAATTCCTAAGCAGAATATCATTTTGTACAATGGAAAAAATACTTCAAGCATATCATCATCAATATTTAATCTGCACATTTTTCTTGAAAGTGGCATGTTTTGATAAAGAGGAGAAAAATTTTGTCTGTGTGCAATGGGAAGGTTTGAAGTATCAATATCTAGAAAGGGTTTAGATGTTATCCTTTCCCCAGGTTTATGAAGATACAATTAGCAAGTAATATTATATAATTAAGTATACCTTGTGATGATTTGATATGTATATATATTATGAAATGATTACAACAACAAAGTAAGTTAACACATCCACATAGGTAGCATTTGTGTGTGTATGTGTGGTGAGAAGTTTTAAACTTCATTCTCTTCGCAACTTAAAAGTATACTGTATAATGTTTTTAATTATAGTCACCACATTGTACGTTACATACCCAGGACTTAGTCGTCTTATAACTGCAAGTTTCTGCCTTCTGACCACTTTCCCCTTTTTCTCCCATCCTCTAAACCCTTTCTCTGGTAACCACCAATCTGTTCTCTTTCTGTGACTTAGGGTTTGTTTGTTTTTTTTAGATTTCACATATATGTGAGATCATACAGGATTTGTCTTTCTCTGTCAGATTTATTTCACTTAAAAGACACCCTTCAGTTCCATCCATGAAATTAATTAATTCTATTAATTAATTAATAGAATAATATCCTATTATGTATACATCACATTTTCTTCATCCATCAGTTGGTAGACACTTAGGTTATTCCTATGTTTTGACTATTGTAAACAATATTACTATGAACATTTCTTGGCAGTTTACTTTGGATATATATGCATAAGTGGAGTTGTTGGGTTATCTGGTAGTTCTATTTTAAAATGTCTGAGGAATTTCCACCCTGTTTTCTATAGCGACTGCACCAATTAACACTCCTACTAACAGTACAGAAGGATTCCCCTTTCTCTGCATCCTGACCAGCGCTTGTTAACTCCTGTCTTTTTGATAATAGCCATTCTGACAGATGTTATATCTTTAATGTAAAGTTTTTTCTTCAGTTGGAATATAACCCGATACACTGTGTTTCTTGAAAAATAGCTTCAACAGAGATGTTTTATGTGGTGTTGATTTCTACCCTGTAAATATAATAACAAAAAGTCAGGCTTGTGCCATCAGAGTGACCTGAAATCCTCCAGCAGTTATTTTCTGAAGGTTATGAGAAGCAGCCATTTGGCGCTCTCAGTGAGGAGGCGGTTGACAGCAACCTGGGTTGCTTCCTCTACCGTGGCGCTTCTTGCCTCTCATGTTGACCCAGGCCTCATGTCTGGCTGTTTGCTGTGACCCCTTCTCTGTTGATCACCCCTTGAACCTTCCAGTGTCTTAAAACTGACGAGACTTAGCCCAGAACAGAATCACAAGGAAATCAATAAAAAAAGAGCTGCTTTGTTTGTCATCTTCTGAATTTTGTGATTATAAAATTAACTTTAGAACAAAGAAAAACCTTTCCCAAATCCTATGACCCTATCACCAAGAAAGTATCTTTGATATCATTCTAATATTCTGTCCAAAGTTTATTGTTATCTTTTTGGTATAATGCAGACATTTCTTCTTTTTTTTTTTTGTAGTTTGGTTTTTGAAACTGAAACTCAAATCCTATGTATGTATATTATTGTGTTATTAAACATTGTTTTTTATATCAGCATACCATTGGCTGTATGGGAATAGCTTTATGTAACTGCTCCTGCAGCATTACACATGGGGTCTGAGGGCAGTGGCAAACTGCTCCTAGGCTTCAACTCTGGATGTAGACAAGACTAAAGAAAGCAAATGAAAAATCGATCTCCTGTCATATTTTTACATTTTTTTCCCAGATCACAGTGGAATGGTCTACGAATTGACTACATCTAAACAAATTAAAAGTAAAAGCAGTTCCATTCTTTAGGCACCAGAAATTGGATTATACCATGCACAACCTGTGCTTTCTACTAATTTTTTAAAAAATTACGGATTTTACTTTGAGAAGAATGAAACTCATTATTGATAGTGTTATCTGCTCAACCAAAAATGATGATTGATTGATGGCAGTGGGTGGTATTTGAATTAGTTACTCTACATTAGCTTAATTAAATAAATGGGTGTACTGATACAGAGCTTATGTCAATTCATTTCCACCAGAGAATCACTAGGCTGCGTACCTTGACATCTCTTCCTTAACCTTCAGTTTTGCAACAAGATCATTTTTAAGTGAGTCAGGCACTGGCTAGGAGTCTGTACCCATTCGAA
Source organism: Aepyceros melampus (assembly GCA_006408695.1). Taxonomy (NCBI): domain Eukaryota; kingdom Metazoa; phylum Chordata; class Mammalia; order Artiodactyla; family Bovidae; genus Aepyceros; species Aepyceros melampus. The sequence goes on from SJXQ01010744.1 coordinate 13,236, forward strand.
ACAGCCTGACCTTTGCATGAGAGGACAACGCCTCAAGTTGAGACTCCTTTGCAGCATAGCATCTCTTTTGTCCACAGATTCCGAGAGGTCTTCCTTCAGTAGTTTCAGTTAACACTTTTATTTTCATTTCGTATTGGCTAATTGTGGTTGATAATCAAAGGACAGTTTCCTTTCCAAATGGTCTATAGTGTAATACTAAGAGCATTAAAGCCTACCACTGTTATTGTAGAAATTAGCCTCACATGGTGAAGGATGCAAGAAGCAGGTGACTGGGGGCACTTTTTCCTTCTTCCTCTTCATTCCATCCCCAGCCCCATTTCTCTCCTGAGATCCTGCCCCTTGCTGCCCATTTTCTCTGGGTTGGCCCCCTAAAGCCTAAAAACTAGTTACCACAAACTGAGATATATCATCAATTCAGTTCAGTTGCTCAGTCGTGTCTGACTCTGCGACCCCATGAATCGCAGCATGCCAGGCCTCCCTGTCCATCACCAACTCCCGGAGTTCACCCAGACTCAGGTCCATCGAGTCCGTGATGCCATCCAGCCATCTCATCCTCTGTTGTCCCCTTCTCCTCCTGCCCCCAATCCCTCCCAGCATCAGAGTCTTTTCCAATGAGTCAACTCTTTGCATGAGGTGGCCAGAGTACTGGAGTTTCAGCTTTAGCATCATTCCTTCCAAAGAAATCCCAGGGCTGATCTCCTTAAACGAACTCTTGATTGTTACTGTTTTCTTTTTCCCTCTCTTTCACTTGTTGGCATCACCATTTTACCAGTCACCCAGACTGGAAAGCTGGGGGTCACATGGGTTCCCCTTACTCCTTGCACTTAATGAGCTGGAAAGTCCTGACATTTCCATCTCTACGTGTGTCTCAAGTTTGTCCCCTCCTCTGAATGCTCTGTATTATCTCATCACTAGATTGTGCTACTTTATCAGCTCCTAACTACTATCCATATTTCCAGACTTTTCCGGTGGCTCCTCAAGGACTTCCAAAAAGAAACCTCATTTCTCAGGATACAACTCCTTACTCCTGCACCATCTGTGTCTTTTTTCCCAAAGGGTAGATTGCTAACCACCTACTTCATAATTGCCTGAGGAGGGCATTGTTAAAAAGTGTAGATTCCTATACCAAAGGCTTTAGAATCTGAATCTAGTGGGGGCAAAATCTAGGAATCTGGATCATAAAGAAGCTCTCAAGGTGATTTTAAGTATTCAAAGCATATGAGTCACTCACCCACCTCTAGAATAAAACTCAAATTCTTGCTCAGGACTGGTTCCTGCCTACCTGTTTAGACTCTTTCAGCCTCATGCTTGTTCCTATAAGAGGGATCTGTTTTTGACATTCCCACAGATCATTGGAATGTTCATGTATGCTTGCCTTTGCTTAGCTTTTGCTCAGGAAAGCACCAGTTTCCAGCTTCTTGGTGCAACTAATCATGAAGTCAATGGGCAGGCATGGTGGTCTCCTCTAATGTGGCCATTTGGGATATAGTCCTCAGACTGGCAGCTACTACTTACATGGGAACTTGTTAGAAATGCGCACTCTTGGGTCCCACCCCTGATGTACAGAATACAAATCTAGAAATTGACAATCCTCACGTTATCTGTATCTACAAATACCTGTAAGAAAGCCGGCTTTGGAAAAAGTTGCTAGAGCTCTCCACTTGGACACAGCTGTATCTTTTGCAGAGCACTCTGAGTACACTCTCCGTACATGTCTGTCTCTGCCACTAGACTGTGGGCTCCCAGAGGGCAAGGACTCTTCCTGATCATCTCTGTACTTTCAGTCCCTCTTATTGCCCCTGGCCCATGGAGTGGCTCAACAAATGTTTGTTTATTTAAACTGAACTGACCTGCGTGTCAGCCTGGAACTAAAAAGCTGGATCCCTGATGCAATGTTCTTTTGCACAGATTGGTTGCACTTTCATTTTTGGATGCTCTTGCTTTTGGATGAGCTGATGCTGTTTTTGCCTCATCTTTCTAAATTCACAGATGGTCTAGAGCATTTGTCTCACAGAGTGGATTGCTGCCCGATGTGGATTGCTGTGGGCCAGGCAGCTGGGATTCCCTGTTGGTTACCAGCCAGGCCCTGCTGATTGAAACTTCCTTTAGGGACTGTGTATCTGTTCTGCTTCCAGGACGAGTTTCATTTGAGTTCAGGTGTTTGTGTGTGTGTATTGTCAGTGGGACGGGGGGAGGATTGGGGGCTCTTGGTTATGAGGATATTGTTTATCTTCACACACATCTAGGTTATTCAAGTTGCTAATGCTGTTTTCAGTTCAAAACTCTTTAGCATGAAACCTCCATGATTTGACTCAAAATAGCTTCATAGTAAATTTCCATTTTCTCTTTCCTATACCATTAGACTGCAAACTGCATAAAAGCTGAGTCTATTTTTGTGATCATTTTAGCTTGATGCTTGGGAAATGTGTGGAATGAATGAATAAATGAATGACATCTATCAAGTTGCTAATCTAGGTTATAATCTCAGGTACTCCTATATAGCCTTATATTCCTCTTTATGTATATATTTATTTAAAATAAATAATATTTTGTGGATATATTATACTTGAGAAGATATTATGCTTTAGAAGAACAATCTGATTACCATTCTTTAATACCAGTCAATATATATAACCCTTTTTAATGCAAGAAATGTTTCTCTTGATTTAAATTGTACTGCCTTCATCCAGCCCTAGCAGCCAATGATCTGTTAAATTTCTTCATAAATTTACCTTTTCCAGGAAATCCTATAGTTGGAATTATACAATATTTAGCCTTTTCACATTGACTTCTTTCACTTAGTAATATGCATTTAAGTTTCCTCTATGTCTTTTCATTGCTTGATAGCTCATTAATAAATAGCTGCAAATATTAATTAATTCAGTCATTTAAAACTCTAAAGAAAAATCATAGAATGCAGGTGCTATAATATAAAATTTAAGGGACAGGATTTGGTTCACGCATAGTTTTTTTTTATCTTACATAGTTTATTTTGAGAATGAACATTTATGTGTTTTGGATAGGCCCCTACTCTATAGTTTGATGCAGGACCAACATCCCTGACTGTCTCAAATACAGCCTGCTTATTCACCATTTTTTGAACTCTGAGAATGTTTGGATTTGCAATTCATGATGTAGAGGAAAACACATTTGTTTTGGAGTCAAACTACCTATTTCTAATAATAGCTCTGGGTTTCACTAATCTTAAGGTCTTGGGTAAATCACCAATACGTATTTTATATATGAAACAGATAGACTATCGGTGCCTACCTTCTTAACAGCTGTAAGAAATTAGTAAATTTATCACAGACAGCACTTAGACATTCTCCAAATAGTTCCTGAGCTCCTATAATTCCTTTGCCTTTATAAAACATCTAATGTATCTGCCTGAAATGTTCTTGCTATCTTTTTTGTCAAGCCTTCCTAGATCACCAGAGTCAGAATTCATCAATGCTAAATCTGTACTCCCAATTTATATAGAATCCCTAGCGCAAAGTTACATGTAGAACTTGTAAATAGAGTTGAAAAACAGTATGGATAAAAGCAGGCTTCCCTGATGGCTCAGATGGTAAAGAATTGGCCTGTAATGTGAGGGACCCAGGTTCGATTCCTGGGTTGGAAAGATTCTCCTGGAGATGGGTATGGCTACCCACTCCAAGATTCTTCCCTGGAGAATTCCATGGAGAGCTTGGTGGACTACAGTCTACGAGGTTGCAAAGAGACAGACATGACTGAGAGACTAACACTTTCACTTCCATGGTTAAAAGCATGGAACTTGGGAGTCTGGGGTTTTCTATGGGCTCCATCACTTATTGATTGTGTGATGTTGGCCATCTTACTGTGAAATTGTGAAATGGGCAGTAATAAAACCTATCTATCTCCTAAAGATCTTATAAGCATTAAATGAATTAATCTATGTAAAAAGTTAACCCAGGGCTTCCCTGATAGCTCAGTTGGTAAAGAATCCACCTGCAATGAATCAGACCCCAGTTCGATTCCTGGGTCAGAAAGATCCATTGGAGAAGGGATAGGCTACCCACTCCGGTATTCTGGGCTTCCCTTGTGACTCAGCTGGTAAAGAATCTGCCTGTGATGTGGGAGACCTGGGTTTGATCCCTGGGTTGGGAAGATCCCCTGGAGAAGGGAAAGGCCACCCATTCCAGTATTCTGGCCTAGAGAATTCAATGGACTGTATTGTCCATGGGGTTGCAAAGAGTCTTACATGACTGAGTGACTTTCACTTTCACACAGTTTCATGATTTTATATATTCCTTTTGATCTTCATATTTTCATTGTGTATGGTTACAGACTGCCAAATAAGACACCATTGAGAAACTTGGCATTGGTGATCACCAGTCCTCCCTAATGATTCCATTTCAGTAGGACTTATAACTGATATCAGAGAAGAATGGTTGTTGAGGGCAAAACTTTAACTCAAAAACCATAAAAACATTTTTGATGGGGAGTTTAAGATGCAGAAGGTAACTTAACCATCAGGATATTTTGGCTGCAGTTCATGACAAATAAACCTGTAATGGATAATTTATGTTGAAGCTGTTCATGTCGCATGGAAGAGGGTTCAATTTGCGCAACACACACTTTATTACCAGATGATTCATTGAAAATCACAATTTGCAGTGATCTGCCTAGTGGAAGGGTTGCTGGTCATAAAAACATCATAGAAGAAAATTCAATGATGGATATTATTTATGCCAAAGACATACATTTGTATTAGCTACACACATCCCAATGCGTGTGCATTAAAATTATAACAGCATTGGCAATTCAGATGAGACTTGGAGAAGGGTGAGTGTCAGCATTTCTGATAAGCTGTACAAGATAATAGCTTTTTATATAAAAAGGAGTGTAGCAATACATATACCAAATTATACCTTTCTTAATAACAAAGTGACATTTTCTTATATACTACTAGTAGCAAAATAACTAAATACATAAATAACTAGGGAGAGGTAAAGGAAAGACAAAGAAGTAAAAAGGTTGATCTTCTATACCAGATTTCTTGGTTTCTTGAAGGATTCCACTGTACTTGCATACACACAAGAGAGTCTATTACTCATTCAAGCCCCAAGGCTACCATTGAGTCCCTTCTAGAAGCAGTGGTGTGAAAAGAGGTGATAATACTTGCTAAGTAATAGTATTTACTTTGCAGTTAGATTGCTGGTATAAAATATCTTCTACAGATAAAAATATTTTTCTCTTTAAACTTTAGCAAATCCCATTTTATTTTGATATGCAGCGTTTTCTCCTTGTTAATTTTATTTTTTATTGTAGTTTTGAGTTCTTCACACCTATAGAAGAAATTAGACCCTTCTTAACCTGTTCTAACTTCTGGGGAACTTCCCTGGTGGCTCAGACGGTAAAGCGTCTGCCTGCAATCTGGGAGACCTAGGTTCAGTTCCTGGGTCAGGAAGATCCCCTGGAGAAGGAAATGGAAACCCACTCCAGTACTCTTGCCTGGAAAATTCCATGGATGGAGGAGCCTGGTATGCTACAGTCCATGGGGTCACAAAGGGTCAGACATGGCTGAGTGACTTTGCTTATTCACTTAACCTGTTCTAATATGCTCAGGTGGATCCAAATATGGCAGGGGATATGGTGGTTTTGTGAGACACAAATATATCCTGATACACCTGAGTCACTCCACATTGTATATTCTTTATTAGCCTGTCACTTTGTTCCCTATAGGTACAATCAGAAGTTCTGACAACTTCAGATTATAGGAAGTATTGCAGCTTTATACTAGGCTAATTGTATATATTGTAGTTACATGACATTTTTTAAATTCATGTGATTATGAAAATGTGGAATAACAAACAAAAATGCAAATCAAGAAAAATTATAATATGTAATATTTGTTTCTAGCTGATGTACTAGTTTAAAGCTTGTCAACATTCTCTCATTTAGTCCTCAAAAAAGTCATCTAAAACAAATCTCACATTTTTGTTTTACTAGAAATATGTAGTTTTTTCTTTAAATAAAGCAAGTGCAAGAAATATGAAGTGAAATTATCTCTCTAATTCTGCTCTTTGATTTTCCAGATAGAATTAACACTTTTACATGAAGGTCCTTTCTTTTAGCATAGGTATCATTTTGCAAAAGAATATTATATGTTCTGTGATGTGCCTTTTTTTTCATTTAGCAGTGGCTCACAAGCATTTTTTTTATGCTGGAAATATATATATCTTATATACTTTTGGGCTTCCCAGGTGGCACTGGTGGTAAAGAACCCATCTGTCAATGCAGGAGACCTTTGATACATGAGTTCAATCCCTGGGTTGGGAAGATCCCCTGGAGGGAGGGCATGGCAACCCACTCTGGTATTCTTGCCTGGAGAATCCCATGGACAGAGGACCCTGGCCAGCCATGGTCAATAGGATCGCAAAGAGTCGGGCATGACTGAAGCTACTTAGCAGGCACATAGCATGCATGCATATATTTTTGGTATTATGTACCAGTTTTATAGGCAGAAAACTGATGCTTTGAAAGAATTAATTTTCCAGTAAATGATGTAGCTGAGACTGCAGCTTGCACAGTCTGATTCTAGAACCCATGCTTATAACCACTACATAACTGCCTCTTGGAATATACTGGAAACATCTAATTGTGGATATTCTGAAAACTAGAAAATTCTTTTTCAAATGTTTTTATAAATTATTTAAATTTTCCTGATCTCTCCAATTCAAGGTTATTAATGGCTCAAAATATATAACTTTAAATTATTTATAATGTGATAATAAGTCTATCAGGGAATGTCACTGAACTACTCAAGACAAAATGAAATTGCTTTATCCATCTTAAGAACTGCATCTTTTTTTGAAAAAAATATTTTTAACAGCCTATTCTATAACTAAAATTGGTGGTGTTAAAAGCAATGAGAACATTTTATTTCATGAAATAATTCTACCCTTTCCTTTATGCCTTGTCTGGATGGGATGGAGAGGAGATTGACAAGGAAGCCTTTATACAGCGCTTTCATAAGGGCTGTTAGATTATTCATTTGTTTAGTAGTATTCACTGGGCACTGCCTGTTTTCTAGGCACCAAGCTAGGCTCATGCATTGAAACTGAAAACAGTGAGGACAATTCTGGTTTCCACTTCTATCGGACAGTTACATTCCATTGGCAGTAGTTGGAGATTGGCTAAGATCTACTTAGCCATTTTGAAGTTTGGTGTAAATTATAAGTAAATTAATTAAATACAAACTTTGACTGATACTAATCACTTTTTCTTCAGTTTTGTTTTTTTGCCAGGTACCAAAAGTTTTATGTGATATGTTAGATTAATAAATAAATTATGTCTTTAAACAACCTGAATATCTTCTCCTCATTTGTGCCAATGAGTTGACTAAGGTCCTCCATTAACCTAATACTTGGTATCACTAAGTGATAAGTCTAATTTGGTATCAGTAGCCAACAGAGATTAGAGTTTTCTGGCTTAATTCTGGATCAGAAGGCCAGGAGGCCCTCATAATTTATAATTTTTAAAAATTTTCTCTTAAAGTTCCACTTTGGAAAAAAGTGATTGAGAGGCATATTCTAAGAGGAGCTCATCAGGATGGGCCCAGACTCCCTGATGATAATTTGGAAGTTGATGTTATTTTTGGACGGCAAATTAAGATCTGGCATTTTGCCAAGGCAAATCCTGTGTTTAATTACAGAGGTGAGATAATTATCAGGGGAGCAGTTCAGTTAAGTTATAGAAATCCTAATTTAGCAAGAAAAACGGGGTAGAATAAAAGCTGATTTCAGCCAAACTGATTGTCAAAAATGGGAGATTTTGAAAATTCCTTATCGATTGGAATCAAACTGAGTCACCTAATGGCAATGGCAGTGCTATTGTGGAAAATCTTCACTCAGTATCTCCTCCTATATTAAAACTGAGTTTGATTTGTAAAACAGTTGTAAAGACAAAGACCAGAGAGGAAGAAAACTGTATTAACAAGTTTTCTTTATAATGAAGGTGGGTCATGTTTTACTGAAAAAAATAGAAATAATATTTTACCCTAATAGTTTACACTTCTGAGCAAATTCTAGCCATCTATCTAAAGAGAAGATAAGGCAGGAGTGCACAAAACTATTCAAGATACTGATTATTTTCCCCAAATCAGTTAATTCTTTTAGAGTTGACTCTCCAGTATTCATGTTTTCATTTCATAGTTAACATTCTTATTAAAATTTTTGTGATTATACTCCTTTACCAGTGAGCCACCTGGATATGTTTAGGTTTACTTTAAACCTAAATTCTGTCTTTAGTTCAATGGTTGTTAATTGCAGTGCTTTAAAGATTAGCACAAAGTCTTGTCTAAATAGGAAAATGCCCATTTGTACTTAAAGTGTTTTGCATACTTGATTATTATATGTACACATTATATATAACTGTTGTATAATAGTACAGCATTTCCATAGGTAATTAGAAATATGTTATTAACTTCTCTCTTAAATTAAGGAAATTAAAAATTTTAAAACAAAATTTTTAAATATTTCCTCCTACTTTTAAGATACAGTCAATTGTAATGACTTTTTTTTCTATTTTCTTAATTAGAGAAAACATTATATCACTTCACATTTTTATTGTTTTTGAATATTTAAAAAGTCAGAGCCAATTTGAAAGAATTATATATAATTACCTGTGGTAGTTAAGGATCCATTTTAAAAAGATATTAAAGCTGAGCCAGAAAAGAAAAAAAAAAAAGATTCTTCAATCTTTCTCTACAATATTATATAGAATATTTGAAGATGGGGTTAGGAGGGAGGGACACAATCGCTTAATAGCTTCATGTTGCTTTGGGTTGCCTTCTGTTCCGTTCATTCACTCAGTCGTGTCTGACTCTTTGCGACCCAATGAATCGCAGCACGCCAGGCCTCCCTGTCCATCATCAACTCCCTGAGTTCACTCAGACTCACGTCCATCGAGTCCGTGATGCCATCCAGCCATCTCATCCTCGGTCGTCCCCTTCTCCTCTTGCCCCCAATCCCTCCCAGCATCAGGGTCTTTTCCAATGAGTCAACTCTTCGCATGAGGTGGCCAAAGTACTGGAGCTTCAGTTTTAGCATCATTCCTTCCAAAGAAATCCCAGGGTTGATCTCCTTCAGAATGGACTGGTTGGATCTCCTTGCAGTCGAAGGGACTCTCAAGAGTCTTCTCCTCTTGCCCCCAATCCCTCCCAGCATCAGGGTCTTTTCCAATGAGTCAACTCTTCGCATGAGGTGGCCAAAGTACTGGAGCTTCAGTTTTAGCATCATTCCTTCCAAAGAAATCCCAGGGTTGATCTCCTTCAGAATGGACTGGTTGGATCTCCTTGCAGTCGAAGGGACTCTCAAGAGTCTTCTCCAACACCACAGTTCAAAAGCATCAATTCTTCTGCGCTCAGCCTTCTTCACAGTCCAACTCTTCACATCCATACATGACCACAGGAAAAACCATAGCCTTGACTAGACAGACCTTAGTCGGCAAAGTAATGTCTCTGCTTTTGAATATACTATCTAGGTTGGTCATAACTTTTCTTCCAAGGAGGAGATGCTTATAACGGGAAATGCTGATAAGGCTGCTGTGATGGGCTTGTGTGACTTGTCCACACCCACTTTTCTCCGCATCCTTTGGGTGTCATTTTAGCTTTTGAATGTGCCAGCTTTATCTCATTATCAACTGTTCAGATCCTCTGTCTCAAACATTCCCGGCCTGCCTCTGTGCAGAGCTAATTCACACATATTCTTCAGAACTGAGCTTTACTCACTGTCAATACTTTGTGGGACCTCTTCTGAAATCTTATCCCCCCCCTTTCCTGCCCCTCTACTTGCACAAATAGAACAGCAATGAAAAGCTGGAGCTGCCAGAGCATATGTACTTCTTTAACATAGGAACTTACAGTACTTGTTCATTTAGTGATCTACCTTCTCTAGTATAGACAGTAATTATAATTTAAAATTAGAGTGTATTTCTGTTAGGTATATCAAGGTATACTAACAGTGTGTTGAAAATACTTGCACAGTGCCTGAAAATGGATGTTCAACAATATTTGTTGAGTGGTATTATATGGGTCTTGTTCATAGATATATAAAAGCTAAAGGGGATAATTCCTAGCTCAAAGGCTACTTTGAAGTATAAAACAGACAATGCCTAACACAGTGCCTGACTCCTTCAAAATGTTACTTCCATAGCTTTTTCTTTCCTTCATGGAAAATATTGTTCATTCTATCAGATGATATGTTAATTTGGTTGACATAGATCTCCAACAAATGCCAGTTACCATCTATGGAAAAGAAATAGAATGCTTAATTTTTACTTGAAACGTATTTAGAACTTTGGATATGGCTAGATGAAACCAGATGATAGGGTCTTTACAAAGGAAAAAAAGAAATCTTGGACTGATTTTATGTCTTAACGTTTTATCAGTTTGACTAGTTATATAGTAATGAACTTGGGCGAAAACTCCATTTTAAATAGACTATTTCTGTTTTCAACCAACTCTAAAGACCTCATTTATATGCATCCTTTGTCCTTAGGCTTCATAGTTACTCAAAGGAAATGGGAAACTCTTATAGGAAAAGAATTTGATAGTGATATTGATGAAATTAGAAATAGGGAGGTTTTCAGCTATTGGCATTAACTATCATTAGTCTTGGTACAGCATCAATTCTTAAAAAGATATATATTTATTTTAGATTTTATTTATCTTACATTTTCTGAAGGTAGAATAAGCCTACTATTTAATGATAATTCTAAAATCAATAAAAGATGCTACATAATTACAAAAAGGTTAAAGAAATGGCAAACTCAGCTAGTGATGCTGTCATAAGAAGAGTGAATGTTTGCCTCTTCACTACACAAAAGCCCTTAAAGATTCACTGGACAGTTAAGACACTCTAAATTATTTCTCATCAGAAAAATAGCCAGCAAACCCAAATGATTTGAAATGTTTAGGATCAGATTTATAGAGTGGCAAAGACTATTGTTAAGAAAGAGGAATTGTATGTGCAAACTTGGTAGATAATCTTAATTGCCACATAAACTGAAGCTTTGATTTCATACAGATACTTTTTAGTGGCATGTCCATGGTAGGCAGGGGATTCTTTCTTTACTTTTGTAGGAATGATCCATGATGGATGAGTATTGAGGACTGAGATCCTCTCTGGCTTTAAAAAGTATTCTATTTAAGTCATATGCAAATTAGTTTAAATTAGCTCATGCGGCATTTAAACTTAAAGGTGAAAATATAACACTGATTACCTGCCTGCTTTTCCCCACATTCCTACCTCAATAAATGGCATCATATTTCAGTATCTGATGAAATACTGAAATATGTTTTCTTGTCTTTAGTTTCCTAAAGTTTAATTACAAGGTATCTTCATATAGATTTCTTTGGACTTATTTCGTTTGAAGTTTGACCATCTTCTTGATTCAGTAGTTTTGTGCTTTCCATAAAATTTGGGATGCTTTTAGTCATTAATGCTTTGAATATTCTTTTAGTCCCCTCTCTTTCTCTTCTTCTTCTGAGATTCTGATGATATGAATGTTGCATCCTTTGTTCAGTTCAGTAGCTCATGTCTGACTCTTTGCGACCCCATGAATCGCAGCACGCCAGGCCTCCCTGTCCATCACCAACTCCCGGAGTTCACTCAGACTCACGTCCATCGAGTCAGTAATGCCATCCAGCCATCTCATCCTCTGTCGTCCCCTTTTCCTCCTGCCCCCAATCCCTCTCAACATCAGAGTCTTTTCCAATGAGTCAACGCTTCGCATGAAGTGGCCAAAGTACTGGAGTTTCAGCTTTAGCATCATTCCTTCCAAAGAAATCCCAGGGCTGATCTCCTTCAGAATGGACTGGTTGGATC